>SNQJ01S0015891.1:103021-126088 GCA_010110895.2 Picea sitchensis | reverse complement strand
TTTTGGACAAGTTTTAAAGAATCATCGGGGACACAACTTAACTTTAACATGTCATATCACCCAGAGACTGATGGATAGACTGAAACAATTAATCATATATTGGAATACATGTTGAGGATGTATGTTATGGATGAAAAAAAGTGATTGGATGAATATTTATGGCTTTTCAAATTTGTGTATAGTGACAGTTATCGATGTTCAATAAACATGGCACCATTCAAATTCTTGTATGAAAGACTGTGTAGAACACCTCTTATTTGGGATAGACTAGATGATGTAGTTCTGGTTGGACCATAAGTAATTCAAGAAATGGTAAAATTTATGAAAACAATTAAAGGAAGCACAAGACATACATAAAAGTTACACAGATGCACATAGAGTTGATCAAAGTTATGAAGTTGGGGATAAAATATTCTTGCAGGTAAGGTTGCAAAAGAGTTCGATTAAGTTCGAGAAAGGAGTGAAGTTGTTGCCATGTTATGTAGGACCTTTTGAGGTTTAGAAAAAAAAAAGGACCAATTGCATATTGTTTTGCATTACATGCATCATTGGAATGTATGATGATGTTTTTCATGTTTTAGTAATATGTCATTATATGTCAGTATTATGTCATTATGTTTCAATATTATGTCATTATGTTTCAATATTACGTCATTATATTGAATGGTTAAATTATAAATTTATATGAGGCATTAGATTAATTATTTATGCATTAATTTGATATAATAAATGATATTGATATTTATGATTTGGATATTTCTAAATGAAAATATGGATACATTGATTTCATATAATATTGATGTTTTTCCTAGTGTTATAGGAAACCACATGTGTGCATTGATGTGTGATTATGTGAACATGTTATTGGACTTAAGATTGAGTCAGGAAATACTAAATGTTATTTGAATATGTTATATTTTGATTTGGATTATGAAAATTTCTTATGCATTGATGTAGTGTAAGTAATCATGGGGCACATGTTTTCCAATTGATCCACACATAGGTATGGTTTGTATGGAGTTATACCGAGTGCTATCTGTAGAGGTGGAGCAACATCCCTATTTACACCTATAACTAGTACTCATTTTTTGGCATGATTTGAAAATTTAGGGACACTTTTACTTTGAGGTTGCATTTTGTCATGAGAGTAGGTCACAGATTCAGTCACTCATGAGGATTAGTTGAGGGGTGCACAATTAGGTGAAGACCTTATTCCTTAGTGACCATTAGTCTCTCAACAAAGAGAAATGAAGATGAGTTAAGAGTGTCTCCATTGTTGCACCATCTCCCCATCAAGAAAACTTGGGTACTTGAAGGGCATGAAAATCATGGCACCCTACGAAATATAGTAAGGTAAATACTAAAAGGCATGAGATACATGGCACCCTTGTTATCATTAATAAATTGTTGAATTGATAATGAATTGGTAGGTTAAATTGAAAATGTCTAAATAGAATTGTTTAATATGTTGACGTTTGTAGCATTGGATAGGTACTTTTGCACTGGTCTAAGTGCCTAGATGTGTGGAAGTCGTCGAAATCCTTCTACCTTAGCAATTTACTTTAATTAATGTAATTATTAAAGTAAAGTTCTTTTATTAATTAGTTGGGTTTAATTTAATGAAATGCTAAAGTTATTAGAATTAGTGAATTAAATCTTAGCCATTGATCTCTGTTGAAATATTGTAACTGTGAAGAATATTCTAATTATAACTGATTTATTTTCTTATAGATCGAATCCCCTTTTGTGGATTGATCATGTTGAGCTTTGTATAAGACCAAATCCCCTTTTGTGGATTGGTCAAACCATGGTTATATGGTGTTGATTGTAAAGTCATCCCCTAGGGATAATTAAAGTGGTTTTAGCCATTAATTGGAGAAGTCAGCCTTGCTTGATGAAAGGACATAACCCTAGCGCCTGCCAGCTAGTATAAATAAGAGTGGAAGGCACCTCATTCTCTCACTCACTCAAGTCACTCATCTAGTGTACAAGTTTGAAGGAAGTTGAAGTTAGAAGAAGGAGAAGAGAGAGGCACATGCTTTAGTGGTGGATTATCTTTAGTGTTTTGGTCTTTCTCTTGGCATTGTGTTGGAAATCTATATTAAGGAAGTTTTTGCTGGTTTTTCTCCCCCATGAGGGTTTCCCAGGATAAAATGTTGTGTACCTTGTGATTGTGTTTCTCTTAGTGATCCTACTTATGACATTATTGTCTAGTAAATTGAAAAGAACTTAATAAAAACTCTAAATTTAACATGGTATTAGAGCTAAACTGAAGAGAGCACCTTTCATTGGGTAATAAAAAACATCATTGTTGCCATACAAGAAAATTAGGGCTTTTTATTGGAAGGGAATTTTCACCTGGAAACCATCTAGAAAAGTGCACCCTAGCCTAGCAACCTCATTGACAGCTTGAACACTCCTTTTTAGTGACCAGAGCCTCTGGAAAGTGAAACCCTAGTTTCTACTGGTACCAAAAAACCAGGAAACCAAAACTAGTACCAGAAAACCAGGAAACCAAAACCAGTACCAGAAAACCAGGAAACCAAAACCAGTACCAGAAGTACTAGTCCAGATTTGTGCAGGTCCAGTTTCAGGGGGTGAAATTTGGATTTTCTGAAATCTGACAGCTCCAACCTACTCACCTCAGCGCGACACATCTCCTGGTAAGTTCATAATCACTTTCTGAGAACTTTCAATTTTTAGTCATTTTCTCAGCTCCATGTCAAGATGTCTAAAAGCACTTAAGCTTGTTGACAAGCTAGAAGGTGTGGAAAACTTGTGTGTCTGGAAGTACATAATTGGACTCATTCTTGAAGAGAATGACCTAGCAAAATTCATAAAAGAAAATGTACTAGAACCCGAAGAAGAAGAAGCCAAAGAAAAATACAAAAAGGATATGGTTAGAGATAAAAGGATCATTGCAAACTCCATTAAAGATCACTTAATCCCTCAAGTGTCCTCTAAGAATACTCCAAAATAAATTTTTGATGCCCTAACCAGAATTTATTAAGGAAAGAACATCAACCAGAAGATGAACTTGAGAACCCAATTCAAGAGTACAAGGATGCAGAAAGGAGAAAAAATCCATGACCATTTCCTTAGGGTTTCTCAATTCAAGGAAAAATTAGAAGCAATTGGAGACAACCTAGATGAATATGAACTTATAATGGAAACTCTTAATGGTATCACAAGACCTTGGGATGCATTCTCCAAACCATCTATGCAAGAAAATAAAAACTCCATTTTGATAGCTTATGGGAAGAATGTGTTCAAGAAGAAGCAATAGTAGCCAACCGAGAAGCAATGCTATTAAAGGATGAAGACCAAGCCCTAGTTGTTCATACTAAAGGAGGAAAGAATAGGTATCATTTCCAAAAGGAGACCCATATTCATAAGGAATCTCACTCTCCAAAGAGATTCACACACTCCCAGAGAATCTCACCCTCCAAGGAGATTCTAGAAATATCAAAAGGGGCAAAGAAGAGAAAAAAGATTTCTCATCTTATCAATGTTATCATTGTGATAAGTTGGGACACATTGCTAAGAATTGTCCTGCCATAAGAGAAATAACAAGAGACATCATGCCCATGCAGTTGAAGATGATGAGCCACCTACAAAGATGACTAAAGAAAATATTGAAGACTATGTTTTATTCTCTTCCCTCTCAGGATATGTGATACCCAGAGAGGATACTTGGCTCATATATAGTGGTTCTTCTAAGCAAATGATAGGTCAGAGAGACATTCTCTCTAGCCTTATAGAAAAGGAATTTCCCTATAAAGTCTCACTTGGAGATGAATATCAATAACCTATCAAAGGAATGTGAGAATCCACTTACAAACTATATTCAGAAACTCCGATGAAGATGAAGGATGTGCTATATGTACCAAGTTTGACAAAGAACCTACTTTATATCTCAGATTTAGATAATAAAGGATTTAGGGTTACATTCATAGATGGAGAAGTTATTATGTGGCTTGTTATCCACCGAGTTGCACTAGCTGGATTTGAAGATGAGTCGTTAGAGACTGAGCAGACAGATGCTCAAAAGTTAGAGTTCACAGATTCAACAGGTCTTTTTAAAGACCACTTTTCCCGCATTTCCATCCCTCTGGGGCATTGTAATAAATGACTTGAGAACGAAAGTTGTAAAATACTATTGGTCACCTAATACCTGGGTATGAGCATGTACTCTAGAGTGTTTTTTTCACTTGTTAATTATTTTTTGCCTGCCTTAGTGGGCGATTAATAATTTCTAAGTTTTTTCACTCAAGACTGACTCCAAAGCTGGAGTATGTGCTGGTGGTTAGGTCTTAGCATGGTATAAACAATGTCTAGTGTCTAAATGTATACTATTTCATGCCAGGTCATGCCTATTGATTCATATGGAAATTACGCTAGGTCCCGATAGGTTTTTTTAATGTTTTAGTGAAATAATAAATTTCCCGCATAACGAGAATTTTTTAATGTAAAGTCAATAAATTGTAAAAATATGGCATCAATCATTGTCAGATGCCATGTTTGTGCTTTATTTATAATCCGTATCACCCTTTAGACCCCTATTCCCCTTCTGTCTAGGAAAAAAAGTGATTTTTATCACTAAAAAATGTATTTATCTCAAAAAAAGATGGAAAAGGGTCATTTAATTAAATTCCCTAAAATTTAGAAAAAATGCTAAAAATTAGGAAACATGTTGGGGACATGTTTTTCCTTGGTTCTCAGACAACTCAGAGCTTGGGCAAGTTCATTGGAGAGGAAGGCAAATTTTTGAGTGACATGGACATGGGAGGAGATCCCAAAGATGGAACTCGACCCACTTGTGAGAGGTGGCACATTTAGGAGGAAGGGCACACATCCCTATGCTAGCACTCGACCTCACACTACACTCACAAATCCACCTCACTCCACCTCACACTACACTTACAACTCCACCTCATTCCACCTCACACTAGTTCCACTCCACTCCACCTCACATCACTCCACTCCACTCCACCTCACCTCACTTCATCTCCCCTTCACTCTATGTGCCACTCCCTCATCACATACGCCACTCCCTCATGCACTAGCTCATCCTCTCTTGGGATTATCACCCGGAATGTAATAAATAGAAGGTGACCCCTCTCCTTTTAGTTAGTTGGAGTTTGGGCGTCCTTGCTATTCATTGTTGTAATCTTTTCTATATTGAATCAAAAGACTTTGGAGGTCAATATTGGTGTTTGGACTCACATGTGTGGATGGATTGTTAGCTTATGAGGTAATATCATTTCAAGTTTATTTCTTGTATTTGCATGGTGGATATGGTAAGGATATTGTTATCCAATTATAATATATGGTTATACTTGTTTGTTAGGATATATATTTGTTTGATGCATTTGATGCTTATATTCTCATGTTGGGTTTTTGTTTAAACTAACGTGGAACAAAGTCTCTCTTGTAGGAAACACCTTTATTTGCAAGTACTTGTCAGAAGCTTGGAGCGTAAAAGACAAAAAATTTGGAGAATCAAAGAATCTTGCTTGATCCCTTGTTTTCTATTGAAGAACTTCAGAAAATTTCCTCCCTCTTCTTCACACCAAAGAAAGACTCCATTGCCCAAGGGTTCTTGAGGCTCAAGCAAAGGCTCCACAAAATCAAAAATTTTCTTCCTCCTTTTCTCTTTCTTGAATTGCATGTATAAATAGATTCAATTTTAAGTCATTATCCTCTTTCTATTGTTTGCATGAAAGATCGACATCTATTTCTGAATTTATTGCTAATTCTAAGCCTAGATATAGTTTTTATTAAGCAATTTTCTGAATTTTCTTGCAAAATTTCTAAGTAAAAGTTGATGTTTTATTTTCTTTAAAGATCTAGTCATTTGAGTATTCTAACTTTATCTCTTGTAGGAAACACCTTTATTTGCAAGTACTTGTCAGAAGCTTGGAGAGTAAAAGACAAAAATTTTGGAGAATCAAAGAATCTTGTTTGTGTTAGAATATATAGAAGATGGTGTGCTCATTTTACCATTGATGATACTCTCATCAACCACAGTCGGGCCTCCTCCCGGCACCTTAACCTTGACTGATATACCCTCCTCGAAGTAAACCTAGCTAGATAGCCAAACAAAGGACACCTGGTTCTCCCAAGGATAGCGCATCACAAAAGACTGATCGATAGTCCCAAACCTCAGCCAAGAGATATCCAAGCCATTACTGAAACAAACTACTGCTGCAGCTGCACCTACAACCCTCCTCCAAACATGCGCACCAACTACAACCGCGAAGGCGCTAATTCAACCAAAACCGTAGCCCCGAGATGATAAATGAAAACCGGCCTGCCTTTATAGTAATCCCGCTGGCCATCAAATGACTCTCCTTCCGTATGTGTTTGTTCAAGATATTATTATTAATTATGGCCGAATTTTTCTCTTGAGGCTAAGAAGCCTATATTATTGAAATGACAAGGCTTCTAGGTTAATTCAATTCATTACTGCCCCGAGTCTATTCTCGCCAAGTTCATTATAGAGGTAAATATTCCCGCAGCTCATATTAACACTCCCTCCTGCAAATTTGTAGAGTGCTTAAGGTGTAGCCGACTGAGCACAAACTTACCATTTACCCAATAGCATCAGTATAGCCATCTAGACTATTTCATGACTAGATCATGAGCATCACTATCACTATATCAACCGACCATCTCTAAACCATACCTATCCGTGCTAGATATACCGATAAGTCACTCTCACCATGGAGATTCAAGAGGAGTAAAGCTCGAATCGCTTTTCCATATGGGTACCCTCTCGCTCATCATTCATCCGGGAATGATCACCCACAACTGGCGATAGCTCCAAGGCAATGAACAAGGATAAATACACTCCTGCCCATTCAGTAGTGCATCCAACTAGTGAGTAACTACCACATCAAGTAACACACAAGTAATTGATCAGCAACGAATAGTTTCAAGCAGTTGAACATATTCCCGCCTACGAGTCCTCATCTGCATCGCTTATATAGTCTTCACAACAAACATCTGCGAGCATCCTACATAGAAACAATGTTGTGATAAATCGTATCATTCGGGCTAAATATTTCACTTCCACGCCCGTGAGATCCGGAAGAATGTCCGCCACCACAGTAGTATTCATCTACATAGAAACAATGTAATCATAAAACCGACCAATCAATAATCTTTCACTCTCACGCCTCGTGGAGATCCGAAAGAGACCGCCTCTCAAAAGATAGAATATCACCACGATCATATAATAATCTTTCACTCAAGACCGTAGAGGGCGAAAGAAATGTCCGCCTCAATATATAAACTTCCGGTCATTAGAATTAATCATCCGGGCCAATCTTCACTCACATCTGAGGTCTAAAGAATGCCCTCCTCAACATAGTCAATATTAGGCTATCCGGGCCTGAATTTTCTCAACCAAGGCGAAGAAGGGATTGTTTCCGATGAAGAACCTGACCATTTCACCCCGTCCATTCTTCTCACACTAAACAAAGTGTAACCCGGAGAGAATGAGTTCACCCTTCGAAATGCTTGGACCATTCTTTACCCCGGGCTATTCCTCCGACACTCAAACAAAGTGTAACCGAGAAATGAGTCTCGCCTTCTAAGGAAATTAATCCACCGGACTATTCTTCCCCACCTCGGGCCATTCCTCTGACACCAAATAGGTGTATCCTAGAGAGAATGAATATTCCCTAAGGAATAATCGCCCCTCGACATTTAGCCCGACCATTCCCCACCCTCGGCCATTCCTCCTCGGCTAATTCAAACAAGGTGTAAACTGGGAGCTAATGAGTTCCGCCTCGAGAATCAATCAAGGTCTGGACTATATTCCCCAATTCTAGGGCCATTACCATTACCTACAGCAAAATCCTAGAGAGAATGAGTCTTCCCTCGAATGTTTTCCCGCATCAACCTCCAAATACCCATTCTTCAAACTTCTCACAATCATGGAACTGAAAAGAATGATCGCCTAAGAGGGACCATTCTATCACCACTACTCGTAGAAAGGATCGCTAAGAAGAATGACTGCCCAGACCACTTCCCTGGCAATGAAAGTCGTCTATGATACATCAATGAATCACCGGCTTCCTACAGCAATCATAATGGGCCACCGTCCATTTAAATTTTAATCCACTTTCCGAACAGGAACTGGACTTTTACAAAGATAAATGCTCCCCTCCTAACCGAGAGTTTTTCTTGGACAAAACAAATGTTTATGACTCCTTCTTTCAGCTTGAGAAATTCTCCTTCCTGCTAATAGAGTTATTTCCATCTCTAGCGCTTCGAGTGCACCCCTTTCATCTTGAAATATATTTACCAAAAGGGCGTTTATCTGCCATCGCAGAGGTGTACGAGAATCACTTTCCTAGACTTCCTATCATAGATAAATGTAGTTCTTGTAAATCAGAAGTCCTGGAACACTCGTGGAAGGCTTTGTGATGTGAACAATAGAGTATATCATAGTTTCGAAGAACCGAACATATCCGTAGGCACTTCTTCGTCACTGATCTTCCGAATAGTCATCTTGATGTTATAGGGAAAACTTCACCATTCTTTCTTCTAATCGTGTAACGAGGTTCTCCACCGTTGTCTCTTTCATCTCAGAGTCTCTTTCTGCATGTCTCAAAGTCTCCAGATTTCTTTCTCATAATGCTCTTTTTATTCAATTTCTAGAGAATATCTTTTCATTCATCCTCGATGTAATTGACTCCATGGATGTCGCGTGGATGATATAATATCTTATATAGAGATAAGTCTGGTGTACTGAACAATCAATCATCATAGTCTTCTCCCTCCATCCTATATGCTAACTCGTTCGATCTCGCAATGCTTCATTCATAAGTCTTTCTGTGACCCTGCTCTTCATCATGACTTTCAATTTTCCTCAGCTTGGATTGCTTTTTAGTGATTTCATGTCATGCTGGTAATCTTGATACAATGACCGGTTGTTATGGCTTCTCTTTATTTATTGGAATAATCATGTTCTTTCTGATGTTTTTCTTAATTAGCTCTTGGGTCCATGGATTTTTATATAGATTCCATTCCCTAGAGATTCCACTTCTACCTTCATCATCTAGTTTTCCACTGATCTGGATGGACAACCAGAATACTTTAAGGCTTCTCTCTAAAAGGTCTTCTTCCGTGGTTGAGTTGAACACGTAATCGCTCTTTCATGGTTGTTACCATGGATATATATATTTCGCCTATCTTCAATGGATCATAGGATTATTCCCTCCCAATCCTTGCTTCATGTATATAAGTGCATAATCTTCCTTTCTCGGCTCTAATCGAGTCCATGCTTCAGTTCTTACATGTCCTTATTGTCTTATGAAATATATAATAGAGTCCATGCTCCATCTTAGTTGTTTCCTCTTCATGTTTTCCTTCTCTAATTTCTGATGTCCTAATTTCTGGGCCCTTTCAAGAACGATTGACTCTATTTTGGCTATCTTTAATAGATTCCACATGATCTGTATTTCATCCCTTCATGTGTGTTATCTAATGAGGACTCATTCTTATCTGTTGTTCTTTCATAGGTATAGTTCTTCTTGGAACACATTGTTTTCCAAGAGATAGATATACAAGATATGTACAAAGACGATGCAAGCAAGATATGTACAAGAAAGTAAGAAGAGTGTTGTTACCTTTTAGTAGAAGAAATCTCTTCCATCCGCTTAGTCTTCTTTGTCGCATTCCTTTTCTTTCGCAATCGATGCTTCATGTTTCTTCTTTCTTTTAGCTCTGGGGTAATCATTTTGTAGTGACCATACTTTCAAAAGTTGAAGCATTTTATTTCTGAAATGTCTTTTCTCTTGATTTGGCTTCCTCCTTGAACCAAACTTCTTTGTTTCTAAAGTTCTTCAATCTTGTTGTGAAGGCTTGATCATCATTCTTTGAGGTTTCTCTTTGCATTGATTCTGATTCTTCTTGAGCACAAAGAAGTCCAAAGTTCTTCAACAAAAATTCCTTCCTTGTATTCACATGCTTGGCGGCTAATGTATCCCATGTCTTGGGAAGACCATTGAGTACTCATGTTCACCACTCAAGTGCGATCTCTCTTCAATAGCTTGTAGTTGATCTCTTATCGGGAGATTCACAAAGTAGGATGTTATGTTGTCATTATCATTCATCTTCATGTCACGTAGCCTATCTTAGACTCCATAACTTGTCCAATGTTTCTAACTGAGAAGAGATTTGTTAGGGCATCATACACTTTCTTCTCGATGAGTCAAGATGGTAGATGTAGGGTATCAAGTGGTCTTTTTATGGAATCCACTATGATACTCATGGCATTGATGTCAACGCCTTTGAACTTCTCCATAGCTACAACGCTCTACGGTTCCTTCTCTTCTACTTCTTTAAAACCCGGGTTCAATGATATTTCCTTTCACAATATCCAACACTTTATTCTTAGCAAGGATGAGGTCAATCCTTGTCTTCCATGCTCGGGGTTAGAGGCCCATCTAGCTTGTTCTAAGACTTCATAGAGTTCATCATGATTACTTGGACTTGGTCAAACCCTAGATTTTAATCAGAAATCCAACCACGCCTTGCTCGAATACCGTGAGATTGCTACATTGGGCTAGTGTGCACCGACTCCATCTGAGATTAGGTCAATATCGCCACTTAAGGTGCCTTGACAAGAAGTTTAGGGTTTCAACCGCCGCTAGTAACCCTAACTCAGAGTGTTTTTAAAACGCCCTACTAGTAACCCTACGTAGTTCCTCAACGGTTTCAATGTCTAGCGTTATGTTTCCCTTCCAACGCTTATAGGCTTCACCAAGGGTGTGGGCCCGCTAACCCTCGTTAGAATATAGAAGATGAAAATGTTTTACCATTGAAGATACCCTCGCCACCCAACCACAAGCCGAAGCTACCTTCGAGCACCTTAACCTTTGACTGGAATAGAGAATTCCTCCCGAAGCAAAACCTAGGCTAGATAGCCAAGAAAGGATAGTGCATCTCTCCCCAAGGATAGCAGAACACAAAAGACTGATCCGATAGTCCCAAACCCTAGCTAAGAGATATCCAAGCTAAATACCGAACTTGTTACCAAGAAAACTGCACTCGCAACCCTCCTCCAAACCTGCAAACTGAATCGCAGAATCAGCAAGTACACTACCAACTGGGAAAATTGCAGTCCCGAGATGTGACAAATGAAAAACTAGCTACTCGTATTTATAGTAATCCCGCCAGCTTTATCAAATGACTTCTCCTTCCTGGTATGTAATCAAGCTCAAGATATTATTATTAATTCTGGCCGAATTTTTTTCTCTTGGAGGCTAATAGCCTAATATAAACTATTATATTCTGAGCCGACAAGGCTTCTAGGGCTATTAGCCAATTCATTAGGGTTTCTTTGCTTCCCAAGAAGTCTTCTATTCTCGCCAAGTTCATGTAGAGGTGTAACACCTCCGCAGCTGCTACCATATTATTAACATCTGATTCCTTTGTTTTCATTGAAGAACTCTGTAGGCCCTCCTTCTTCTTCACACCAAAGAAAGACTCCATTGCCCAAGGGTTCTTGAGGCTCAAGCAAAGGCTCCACAAAACTAAAAAATGTCTCCTTTTCTCTCTTCTCTTGAATTGCATGTATAAATAGATTCAATTTTAAGTCATTATCCTCTTTCTATTGTTTTCATGAAAGATCTAAATCTATTTCTGAATTTATTGCTAATTCTAAGCCTAGATATAGTTTTTATTAAGCAATTTTCTTAATTTTCTTGCAAAAATTTCTAAGTAAAAGTTGATGTTTTATTTTCTTTAAAGATCTAGTCATTTGAGTATTCTAACTTTATTTTTTAGGAAAGCGAATAGAAATACTCAAAAGAGGACTTACTTAGTCTCTTCAAGTCTCCAAAAAGTCTCAAAAATTTCCTTTTTTAGTGCCTAGTTTTCTTACGAAAAAAGCCTTATAAAATTCCTACTTTTAATTCTTGTTTCCAGGTCATTTTCTGCTCATCCTAATAAATTTTATATTTCTCGGGTTTTTAGCAGGTCCGTCTTGGTACAAGGAATATTTTGACCTCTTCGGGATCCAAGATCGAAGTTTTTTAACTCTAAGATCCGCCCTTTGAAAAAACAAGACTCAAGGAGTCCCTTTTGTACTTAGTTTGATTATCGATCCATCTCTATAACGATCCAAAGCCCAAAAAGAAAGTAGTGTAGGAGGTTTATTAAATTTTGTGAGCTAATAAAGTCAAGGTTTTCTTCTTGCTTCCCTGCCTCTGGGGAAATATGTGTTTCTTTTTGTCCTATTACCTCGTTATTTGTTTAACTTTTAAATTTTAATTGTGCACACAAAAAAAAGATAAAATCAATTACATCACTAAATTGAAGTAATAAAATCAATCACAAAGCTTTAATTTTTCTTTCGTAGAATACTAGTTGTTAGCTTAGTTTATTTATTGCAAATATTGGAATAAATCAAAGACTGCTCAATCAAGTATTACGCAATCCTACTGCTACGCTCAAGTGGTTTTGGAGACCCAAAAACGGATTTGAGCAATGTATGCTAGTTTAACTAGGGATATCTTCTTACTATGTTATTCATATAAGACCTTTGCATCTGGGTGGAGTGTGTTAAGTCAAGGGGGATTCTATCCTCTTTTGGACCTACGGCACACCCAATCAACACGTCTATAAGATTGTCGAATAACAAGAAAGGAGGAAAATTCAATTTTTTCACACAAAGAGTGGGGACCCCGACTCAATCCCCACGGATCCAAAGATATTCTGTTACTTCCAACCCCTAAAAAATTTCAAGATAAAATAAATGCGACATTTCCATCACATCACATTTTACATTTATCTGGCACTGGTCTACTTTTCATTTGATTTTGTCATCTTATCTTTACTTCAATTGGCTTAAAATTATTTCCCTTTGAAGCGTGTGGTGATTGATTACTGTGAAAGATTTTCACATGTTGTATCCTTTGAGTAAATTATGTTTCTATATTAAATCTTGTGATTTCAAGTAAACTCCTAGAATAAATTTTCTTTTCAACTTCATAGAGTAAAAATCCTTAGATTCTTTTTATAGGGACTACCCCTGATTCGCCAAGAGTTGGCCTAGATAGAGGAGTTGAGGATCGGGTGACAACACTTTGACTTGAGACTTGTCCCCAAGGACACACCTGGAGGATTGAAGATTTCTCCACATAGCCCGTGTGTATATATATATGCAAATATACCTAAAGGAAAAATAATAGAATATGCAATTGTTATTGGAACAAAAGAAGGTGGCCTATATAAGTTAAAAGGTCACCGATGCAACCTTGAATCACTCCAGCACCGAGATTCCATGTGAACTTTAGCATATAATATTAGCACACATCAACTACAAATCCTACCATATGTGTAAGAAAATGAGGTATACTGCATTCAAGGGGGACCATGAAGGTGTATGCAAGGGATGCAATAAGGAAATAACATTAAGAATCCTTTCCTGAAGAGCTGCAATAAAGCATAAGGAATATTAGAGCTCATCCACTCCAGTCAATGGCTTGTGTGGCCCAATGCCATCAATCTCTTTAAGTGGGTATGTATACTAGGTGCCATTTATAGATGATTATTCTCACAAGACTTGGGTCTATTTCTTGAAGTCAAAAGATTTGTGAAGTAATTAGAAAGTTCAAGGAATTCAAAGCCCGGATAAAGAATCTCTCTAAAATAAAAAATCCAAGATACTCAGGTCAGATAATGGAGGAGAATACACCTCAAAAGAATTTGGAAGATTTTGCAGAGATGTCAGGATTAAGAGGGATCTCACCACTCCCTATAATCCTCAAAAAAATGGTGTAGAAGAAAGAAAGAATAGAACAATAATGGAAGCAGTGAAGACTATGATCCATAATCAAGAACTTCCAATGCACTTATGGGCTAAAGCAGCAAGAACAACAATCTATGTCCAAAATAGTTTATCCCATAGTGCACTTGGATTCAAAACCCCCGAAGAGATGTTCTCCAGAAAGAAGCCATAAGTAATTCGTCTCAAAATATTTGGTTGTCCAATGTTTTTACACATTCTGAAAGAAATGAACCAAGTTGTACCCTTCGAGAAAGAAGGGAATATTTTTTGGATACTGTGAGGTATCCAAGGCCTTCAGAATTTATATACTAGGTTACCATCATATTGAGATCAACAGAGATGTAACCTTTGATGAAGATGCATCACTCAAGATATCAAGGAAGTGATATCTTGAAGAAGTATATGAAGAAGAACCTGTAGCTCCCAGAGTTTCAGAACCTGTGAAGGAAGTGACAATTTCCCCTGATATTGAGATTCCAGAAGATCATGATATGATAGAATCTCAAGAACCTCCCCAAATGACAATATCTCAAAAAAGAAACATAGCTTGGGCAAGGGAAATTATACAATATGGAGAGAAGTATGGTGCCCCAAAAGGAACCATGAGACATATCAAGAAGCCTAAGCCATTCTCCAGTTATATGGCCTTGATGTGTGATCTCATAGAGAAGGAGCCTACTTGCTTTGAAGAAGCCATTTAGAAGAAAGAATGGGCATATACCATGACATAAGAATACCAATCCATTATAAATAATGATGTATGGGAAATATCTCCCAGACCAAAGAGAAAAGATGTGGTATCTTCCAAATGGATATACAAGATAAAACATGTTGCAAACGGAAGTATTTAAAAACATAAAACAAGATTTGTATCTCGTGACTTTTCTCAAAAGGAAGGCATTGATTATGAAAGGACTTTTTCTCTTGTGGCCAGATACACTTCTATCAGAACAATCATAGCTCTTGCAACCAAGATGAAGTGGAAGTTACACCAGATGGATGTGAAAACAACCTTCTTGAATGGTGTTATTGAAGAAGAAGTGTATATAGAACAACCACAAGGGTTTGAAGTTGAAGACAAAAAGACTCATGTCTGCAGATTGAAGAAATCTCTGTACGGATTAAAGAAATCTCCTAGAGCTTGTTATGGCCGAATTGACAGTTTCCTGACAAGATTGGGCTTTACCAAGAGTAAATTTGATTCTAACCTTTATTTTAAGGTTATGAATGATGATCCAGTTATATTGTTGTTGTATGTAGATGACGTATTCTTAACTGGAGAAGAAAATCTCATTACAGATTGTAAGAGGAAGCTCGCTACAAATTTTGAGATGAAATACCTAGTCTTGATGCATTATTTCTTAGGTCTTGAGGTTTGGCAGAGCCTAGAGAAGATATTCCTTAACCAAGGGAAGTATGCAGTAGAAATACTGAAGAGGTTTGACATGTTGGAGTGTAAATCCATGAACACACCCATGGAAACACATTTGAAGCTCATGGTAGATACTTTATCAGAATTGGTTGATGCTACTATGTATAGATAGATTATTAGTTCATTAAAGTATCTGACGAATACCAGGCTAGATATATGTTTTGTTGTGAACACCTTGAGTCAGTATCTAGTAGAACCCATACATGTTCACCTTATAGCTACAAAAAATGTGATGAGATACCTTAAGGGTACGTTGGAATATAGTCTATGTTACATTGGAGATCATGACTTCAGAATGTATGGATACACTGATTCATATTGGGATGGAAGTGTTTCTTATAGAAAGAGAACTTAATGATGTTGTTTTAGTCTAGGGTCAGCCATGAATTCATGGCAGAGTAGGAAGCAATCCAATATTGGTCTCAGCATGGCAGAAGCAGAATACATTGCAACATATTCCACCAGTTGTGAATCCATATGGCTTCAGAAGTTGTTGACAGGTCTATTTGATCTGGATATGGAAGCCACTATGATTCTATGTGATAACCAGAGTTTCATAAAGATGACAGAGAACCCTGTTTTCCATGAAAATTCAAAGAACATAGAAATCAGATATCACTACATTCATGATATGGTGTAGAGGGGAGCTATAAAGATCCAATATGTTGGCACAAATGAGCAGGTTGAAAATATGTTGACCAAGCCTTTGTCTTGTGTGAAGTTTGAGCACTTCTAAGACAAGTTTGGTGTTGTCTGAAAGGACCTCCCTTGAAAGGGGGAGTGATGTTGATGATATTATGGTATCCCGACCAACTATGGGTAGCTCAGTTAGGATTGTATATCCTATCAGACTAATCATCCCTGGATAGATCCTGAAGGTCCGGTAAGGATGGTCTATCAGAGTACATGTGCATGTATATGCCAGATGTGGTCAGTAGTGGTAGCTCCGTTAGGATTTTATATCCTAGGAAATCTTTTGATTCCTGGGAAAATCCCAAAGTTCTGGTAAGGACGGTCTGTCAGAGTACCAAGTGGTAGCTCCGTTAGGGTTTTATATCGTAGGGAATCTTATGATTCTTGGGAAGATCCTAAGGTCTGGTAAGGATGGTCTGTCAGAGTACCAAAAAAGTTTGTTGTTGCACCTGCCTCATTATGTTTCCATATGATTATGATGTTGATGTTGTTATCTCAACCTCATGTTGATGATGTTATCTTAGCCTCGTGCTGATGATGTTGATGATGTTATCTCAACCTCATGTTGATGATGTTCTATCAACCTCATGTTGATGATGATGATGATGTATCAGTCTTGTATTGATTGATGATGTTATATTAGTGGTATTCTAATTGATGTTGATGTATATAATGATGATGATGATGCTCCATCTCCATGCTGTTAAAGAAGATGTTGTTGATGATGAGAAAAACATATGATGATTTATAGATGTGTCAGTCAGTGTTCCAGATGCTGATGATGTTGCTTCCCTCTCTCTCTCTTGATGATGTTGTATTGGGTTATGTTAGTATAATACTCTTCTTGTTAAGGGGGGTGTTGAAATATTGTAAATGCGGAGAATATTTTAATTATAATTGAGTTATTTTCTTATAGATCAAATCCCATTTTGTGGATTAATCATGTCAGGATTTGTATAAGACCAAATCCCCTTTTGTGGAGTAGTCAAACCATGGTTATATGGTTTTGATTGTAAATTCAACCCCTAGGGATAATTAAAGTGGTTTTAGCCACTAATTGGAGAAGTCGACCCTGCTTGATGAAAGTACATAAACCTAGTGCCTTCCAGCCAGTATAAATAAGAGTGGAAGGAACCTCATGCTCTCACTCACTCAAGTCACTCATCTAGTGCGCAAGTTTGAAGGAATATGAAGTTAGAAGAAGGAGAAGAGAGAGGCACATGATTTAGTGGTGGATTATCTTTAGTGTTTGTTCTTTCTCTTGGCATTGTATTGGGAATCTACATTTAGGAAGTTTTTTCTTGGTTTTCTCCCCCGTGAGGGTTTCCCAGGATAAAATGTTGTGTACCTTGTGATTAATTTTCTCTTAGTGATCCTAATTATTCTATTATTGTCTAGTAAATTGAAAAGAACTTAATAACAACTCTAAATTTAACAATCTCAAGTGAGGTGAGATCTAATATCAACTGTTAATCACTTTGGAGATTAGGTTTAGGTAATAATTAAATATTATAAAATCAAGGCTAGGGTAAAGGAGAAAGACAATTCTATGATCATATCATAGAGAGAGAGAGAGCAAAGGACTTTTTCTCAAGGAGATCTCAGATAGGTGGAGAAGGACTTTCATCTAGAGATTAGTACAGGTCATGGAGAAGAGAGAAAAAGGGAATCTGGAATAAAATTTGATAGATTAGAGCCATAGAAACATAGAGGAGTTGTACGCACTTCATATATCATTTAGGGTGCATATGTACGTGGGATACAGTGCAATAAAGCATGTATGTGGTGGAAATACTAAGAGGGGGGGGGGGTGAACCAATATTACATTTTTTAAACAATTAGAAATTACTTTAGAGAACCAACTCTTGGAGACACAAATCCCCTTCTTCAGGGCACCAACCCTAGGAAGAACCAACTCCCTCGTCTTTAGGGCACCAACCCTAGGAAGCAACAACTCCCTTTTCTTTAGGGAACCAACCCTAGAAATCACTAACTCCATTATCTTTAGGGCACCAACCCTAGGAAGCACCAACTCCCTTATTTTTACACTTTACTTAGTAAAGGATATGAATCCTTCCTTGCTCCTCCCTTCCACACTCACTGCATAAGTATCATCAGTTCCTCTTCTTGGAATCTTCTTTTGCTTTGATCTTCTTATATGGATTGCAGAGATGATTTCTTCTCACCATTCTTTCTTTTTTATATATTCTTCCAACTGGTGTGAGTTTTGAAGCATTTTGTCCCTTTATTTTAATTTTGAACCATTACACCTATTCATTTAAATTATAATATTAAACTTTAAATAATGTCATTTTCCTTTTTATTCTTTATTCATAATGCTCATGATTTAAATCTTCATTAATCATGATTGTATATTGGTTCATTAGTCTCTAGATACCGAATTATTGTGAATTTGAGTTGTAATCAAATAGGCGCTCCCTTCAAACCAAAATTCATGTGACCATGAGCTCAAAATCATGAGCTTATCCATTCCAATCATTGGTTTATTAACGCTTTCTTCTTGCACCCCTATTCTTCTATGTGGGACCATGTTCAAACGTCTGAGGGCTTATTCACTTCTAGCCCCTTTATCTTATTCACCTTATCACGTGACCGGTGATAGAATTGGGTTCTCCAGTACTTCATCCTTCGGGACTTCCAGCCTTTGCATCCATTCAATCATCCTAGAGTACATTTTGCTAAAGTGGGTATATTGTATTCACTAGTAGATCACACGGTCAATATTTAATCTTATGTTAGATGGATGATCCTGGATTTTACATAGGATT
Source organism: Picea sitchensis (assembly GCA_010110895.2). NCBI lineage: Eukaryota > Viridiplantae > Streptophyta > Pinopsida > Pinales > Pinaceae > Picea > Picea sitchensis. Next base: position 107,367 of record SNQJ01S0015891.1, on the reverse strand, counting down.
CAAACAAATCGAAGGTTAGGACTTAATCTGCAGTTAAGTGGACAACTCTTGTTCTCTTCAGGACTTCAACATTTTGGGACTCTAGCCTTTGCAGTCTTCCAACTTTTCCAGAGAAAATTCCGTCGGAGTGCATATCAACACTTCCCTACTTAATAACCTTCACATGTCCAGGAGCTAGGAATGTGGGCTTAGGCACAAAGGAGCTCCTACTCTTCGGGTATTCGGCTATTCGTGGCTCTGAAACTTCAGGCTACTCGAACTCTGAAGTATTTCAATCCCTTGAGAGTTTTTTCGACCGAATAAGTCATAGAATTGGCGGTGACTGCTTGCCGTCGATTAACACCTCCTTTTTACAATATCCTTCCACTATGCTTGATCAATGGTTGAGAACACTCCTGAAGTAGATCAACGGTTGGCGTTACTTCATGATTCATGCTTACTCTATCCTTCCACTGTACTTGATCAAACGGTCAATAAATATTCCATAGGATCTTAAATCAATGACCAAACGTTAACTCGTGACTTCGGCCTTCGACGCTTCAGATATTTTAGCTGGTAGGAGAAGCTAGATATCCCCGGAGGATGTAGTAATGGAGTGACATGGCTTGATTATGTCATCGTTGATGTGGAACTGGATGAGTGGCTTCCATGTGTCACCTTGATTCATGAATTTCGTATACCTAATGTGTCAACTATACCTTGACACTTGTCACTGGTTGATTGGGCCACGTGTCATATTTTTCTTCTGACACATGTCTCCCTCCTAGATCATGGCTTTACACTTTGTGGCTTTAGGATTTTTGGCACTTTTATACCATCCTTCAACCATTTCCAAAGTTATGAATAGATCTATCACCGTAGATCTTTTCTTTTCTTGATTGACGACTTCTGTTAACTCTGGGGCTCCAGAGTTCGGGATTTCTTAGTTTATCTAAGTTTCTTATCGCCAGAGTAGGTCAATGTCGGATTTGACCACCTTATTCATTTTATCATGATCTAATGGTTTCAATATTCATTCCAAATCAATGGTTGACATTTTTTCCATGCTCTTCCTTTGATCTGACGGTCGATGAGAGTTTGCGATTTCGGGGCTTCGGCCTTCGGGTAAAATTACATGTTTCAGACTCCTTTTCGCTGGAGTGGTCAGCGTTGGAGTTGACCACCTCCTTTCCTTTAGTGTGATTTGACGGTTCAAAATTCCCATTCCATATCGACGGTCAATTCTTAATTTTAGATCAAATATGGATCTAACGACTGGGAAACCATCTGAAGCTCCTTCCTGATCAATGGCTGGAATTATTTCGTGACTTCGGGATTTCATGGATTATTTATTGTCTCCAGTAATCGTTGAAGTGGCGAAGTGTTGAAGTTATTTATCCACTACTTGATCCAATGGACCATAATGCTAACGTTTTATATCTGACAGTCGAGATTTAATCCTTCACAACCTCTAACTTTACCTCGATCTAATGATCCAAGAATGGTTCCTGTAACTCGATCCTTTACAAAAGGATTTCTTTACTCACAAAAATTTTCCTCCTGTGTTATTTCAAATGCGTCATATCTTCTGAGCTTCAATTAACATTCTTCCTTCTAAGATTTGGGTTTATATTGGATTCCTCTATACCTCGTGCTATGTCTTCTGCGCAACCTACTATGTTATCTCTCCTGAGCTTTAGGATCTCAAAGACATATAATGACAATACCATATTGATCTTCTTGAAATCAATACAAACACCATAATACCATGTCCAACATTGATCATATTGGTCTTCTTTGACATCAATTCCAACACCATAATGCCATGTCCAACATTCTCCCCCTTTGGCATTGATGGCAACAAAGTAAAACCCCTTTTTCAATATTAACTGGATTTTACTGATTGTTCTCCCCCTTTGACAACAATGACAAAAAGGGATGTTTCTTTTTATGGTGATACTCCCCCTGAGGTGATTCCAACCCTGTCTATGAATCTCTCCCCTTGGAATCATGCTGCTACAACCTATCATGGGAAGAATAATAGGTCCCCCTGTCGTCTCTGCAAGATGAAAAATATGCTTATCACTGCAATTTGCTTCTGCTTCAAATACTACTTCTCAACTGGATCATAGATCAACTGCTTAAGAATAATATGCTCTTTCTATAATGATCCTTGTACATATGTACTGGCCATGTACCATAACAGATCTTCTTCATAAACCATTTACATAACTTCGTTGAGAGAATACATAACCGACATTGTTCCTAGGAAGATGAAGACCTGCAACAAACCATGTCAGATCCTGCATAGAGATATACCATCAAACCATGCTGATTTCAATGATTCTAGTTATCTATGCATTCATTTGTAATCCAAGAGCCTCTTCATTTTCTTGTGCTTCAATACTCATAGGGGTATCAACAAGAACAATTTTAAGTCTTCCCCAATTCCTCCTTCCTTTATTTTTGTTTATAATTTTTTGAGGAGAAGTTTCAATAAATCATCAAAATAGCATTGGAAAAATTCAGAGATGATCATCACTCAATTATTCTGGTTGGTCTACTATTGAAGATTCATCATCATCATCATCATTATTTTGTGTAACAAAAACTTCTTCATCTTCTTCTTTAGAATTTCATTTTTCCATTTTTCTTTCATTGGCTAGTGGACTATTGATTTGTAGGACATCATCAAGAACTAAAATTGTGTCATATTATTATTTAGGAACTCCCCTTTCTTGAGCTTGATTCATTTTATATGAAAAACTTTGATTTTTATATTCCTTATAAGAAGCTTTACCCACCATTCTCCTACTTTTAACTTCATCAATTTCAGGTGCAACATATTCATCATCTTTCTTGCTTTGTACTTCAGATTTTATTTTCCATATCTTCTTATTATGTTTGTTATGGTTTCCTATATTCAAGGATTGTATTGGTAATCTATATTATCTAGTTTTATGGCCATAGTTGTTGCATTTTCGACATTCAATGTTGAAGTTTTGAAAAGGAGAAAATGAGTTATAGTTTTTGTTCTCTGTATTGTACTTATTGTTTTATATCTTTGGACATTTCTACGATTGTATTGTCCATAAGATTTGCAATACACTGCCTTATGTCCAAAATTATTGCAAGAGTAACAATATCCAATAAATAGATATTTATTTGGGGGATTCCTTCTGGTGATTGTATTATTCTTGTCATATTTTACTTTAGTAGGGAGTGTTGATTTATGCTTATGTGGAACAATTTTCGATGGTATCATCTTTCCATTATTATCTTCTCTTCTTAAGGATCCTTTTAGAGCATATGCATAACTGATTGGCCTTTTGAATGATCCTTGTGATGTAGAGTTTGAGTCTTGGGTGTATCCCAAACCAGTCTTGTTGTTAGGTGACCTCTGACTACTGAGAATTTCATCAAAGATTTTTGAACTTTTTTCAAATTTTGATCTCTTCTTTTCTTTTTCAAATTCACTTTTTAGCAACTCAATCTCAACTTCTAGCTTCTCTCATACTTTTTCTCTTTCATTGATTTGTTTTAAAATGACTTCTTCAATTCTTTTAGCGTCCAGGAGATAGGACTTCAAATCCCTAATGATCTGATCTGATTCTTTCATGGTTCTTGATGCATCTATTTCTCTTGATTGATGTGATTCTTCAAATTATTGAAGTTGGGCCCTAAGTAGCTTGTTCTTATTTTTATACTTTCTTAGTTCCTCTAGAGCATTAATCAGTTCTGATTCTAAATCTACTTCACCTTCACTTTCATATTTTTATTCATTATCTATATTATTATTTTGAGTGTTCATTCCCATAAATAGAAGCTATGACTCTTCATCTTCACTCATGTCTAAAGAGATGATGTCTTATTTGGAGTAGAAGTTTTTCTTTTTATTATAAAATTTCTTCTTGTATTGGTCTTTTTGGTTGTGGGCTTCTTCATCATGATTATCCTCCTTCTTGGGATAGGGACATTTGTTAGCAAAGTGTCTGATTCTGCCACAGTTGAAACATTTGAAGGGTAACTTTCCTTTATATTTTCCAAATCCTTTATGGAGTTTCTTTATAAAGTTGGCCTCTTCTACATATGATATGTCTGGTTGATCTTCATTAGATATATTTTCTTGTTTCTTCTAATATTTAGATGCCTTAAAGGCTTTTTGTACTTTTGATGGTTTTTTGTTCCTTGTTCTCATCTCATATGTTGTAAAAATTCCATGATGTTGATCTATTGTGAGTTTGTCAAGTTATGGTATATCTTCAATTGTGGAAATCTTGGAATCATATCTCATAGGTAATGACCTTAAGATATTTTTTACAATAGGTTTATCGGTAAGTTCTTCTCTTGCTGCTTTGATTGAGTTA
>SNQJ01S0015891.1:71145-90129 GCA_010110895.2 Picea sitchensis | reverse complement strand
ATACTCAGGTCAGATAATGGAGGAGAATACACCTCAAAAGAATTTGGAAGATTTTGCAGAGATGTCAGGATTAAGAGGGATCTCACCACTCCCTATAATCCTCAAAAAAATGGTGTAGAAGAAAGAAAGAATAGAACAATAATGGAAGCAGTGAAGACTATGATCCATAATCAAGAACTTCCAATGCACTTATGGGCTAAAGCAGCAAGAACAACAATCTATGTCCAAAATAGTTTATCCCATAGTGCACTTGGATTCAAAACCCCCGAAGAGATGTTCTCCAGAAAGAAGCCATAAGTAATTCGTCTCAAAATATTTGGTTGTCCAATGTTTTTACACATTCTGAAAGAAATGAACCAAGTTGTACCCTTCGAGAAAGAAGGGAATATTTTTTGGATACTGTGAGGTATCCAAGGCCTTCAGAATTTATATACTAGGTTACCATCATATTGAGATCAACAGAGATGTAACCTTTGATGAAGATGCATCACTCAAGATATCAAGGAAGTGATATCTTGAAGAAGTATATGAAGAAGAACCTGTAGCTCCCAGAGTTTCAGAACCTGTGAAGGAAGTGACAATTTCCCCTGATATTGAGATTCCAGAAGATCATGATATGATAGAATCTCAAGAACCTCCCCAAATGACAATATCTCAAAAAAGAAACATAGCTTGGGCAAGGGAAATTATACAATATGGAGAGAAGTATGGTGCCCCAAAAGGAACCATGAGACATATCAAGAAGCCTAAGCCATTCTCCAGTTATATGGCCTTGATGTGTGATCTCATAGAGAAGGAGCCTACTTGCTTTGAAGAAGCCATTTAGAAGAAAGAATGGGCATATACCATGACATAAGAATACCAATCCATTATAAATAATGATGTATGGGAAATATCTCCCAGACCAAAGAGAAAAGATGTGGTATCTTCCAAATGGATATACAAGATAAAACATGTTGCAAACGGAAGTATTTAAAAACATAAAACAAGATTTGTATCTCGTGACTTTTCTCAAAAGGAAGGCATTGATTATGAAAGGACTTTTTCTCTTGTGGCCAGATACACTTCTATCAGAACAATCATAGCTCTTGCAACCAAGATGAAGTGGAAGTTACACCAGATGGATGTGAAAACAACCTTCTTGAATGGTGTTATTGAAGAAGAAGTGTATATAGAACAACCACAAGGGTTTGAAGTTGAAGACAAAAAGACTCATGTCTGCAGATTGAAGAAATCTCTGTACGGATTAAAGAAATCTCCTAGAGCTTGTTATGGCCGAATTGACAGTTTCCTGACAAGATTGGGCTTTACCAAGAGTAAATTTGATTCTAACCTTTATTTTAAGGTTATGAATGATGATCCAGTTATATTGTTGTTGTATGTAGATGACGTATTCTTAACTGGAGAAGAAAATCTCATTACAGATTGTAAGAGGAAGCTCGCTACAAATTTTGAGATGAAATACCTAGTCTTGATGCATTATTTCTTAGGTCTTGAGGTTTGGCAGAGCCTAGAGAAGATATTCCTTAACCAAGGGAAGTATGCAGTAGAAATACTGAAGAGGTTTGACATGTTGGAGTGTAAATCCATGAACACACCCATGGAAACACATTTGAAGCTCATGGTAGATACTTTATCAGAATTGGTTGATGCTACTATGTATAGATAGATTATTAGTTCATTAAAGTATCTGACGAATACCAGGCTAGATATATGTTTTGTTGTGAACACCTTGAGTCAGTATCTAGTAGAACCCATACATGTTCACCTTATAGCTACAAAAAATGTGATGAGATACCTTAAGGGTACGTTGGAATATAGTCTATGTTACATTGGAGATCATGACTTCAGAATGTATGGATACACTGATTCATATTGGGATGGAAGTGTTTCTTATAGAAAGAGAACTTAATGATGTTGTTTTAGTCTAGGGTCAGCCATGAATTCATGGCAGAGTAGGAAGCAATCCAATATTGGTCTCAGCATGGCAGAAGCAGAATACATTGCAACATATTCCACCAGTTGTGAATCCATATGGCTTCAGAAGTTGTTGACAGGTCTATTTGATCTGGATATGGAAGCCACTATGATTCTATGTGATAACCAGAGTTTCATAAAGATGACAGAGAACCCTGTTTTCCATGAAAATTCAAAGAACATAGAAATCAGATATCACTACATTCATGATATGGTGTAGAGGGGAGCTATAAAGATCCAATATGTTGGCACAAATGAGCAGGTTGAAAATATGTTGACCAAGCCTTTGTCTTGTGTGAAGTTTGAGCACTTCTAAGACAAGTTTGGTGTTGTCTGAAAGGACCTCCCTTGAAAGGGGGAGTGATGTTGATGATATTATGGTATCCCGACCAACTATGGGTAGCTCAGTTAGGATTGTATATCCTATCAGACTAATCATCCCTGGATAGATCCTGAAGGTCCGGTAAGGATGGTCTATCAGAGTACATGTGCATGTATATGCCAGATGTGGTCAGTAGTGGTAGCTCCGTTAGGATTTTATATCCTAGGAAATCTTTTGATTCCTGGGAAAATCCCAAAGTTCTGGTAAGGACGGTCTGTCAGAGTACCAAGTGGTAGCTCCGTTAGGGTTTTATATCGTAGGGAATCTTATGATTCTTGGGAAGATCCTAAGGTCTGGTAAGGATGGTCTGTCAGAGTACCAAAAAAGTTTGTTGTTGCACCTGCCTCATTATGTTTCCATATGATTATGATGTTGATGTTGTTATCTCAACCTCATGTTGATGATGTTATCTTAGCCTCGTGCTGATGATGTTGATGATGTTATCTCAACCTCATGTTGATGATGTTCTATCAACCTCATGTTGATGATGATGATGATGTATCAGTCTTGTATTGATTGATGATGTTATATTAGTGGTATTCTAATTGATGTTGATGTATATAATGATGATGATGATGCTCCATCTCCATGCTGTTAAAGAAGATGTTGTTGATGATGAGAAAAACATATGATGATTTATAGATGTGTCAGTCAGTGTTCCAGATGCTGATGATGTTGCTTCCCTCTCTCTCTCTTGATGATGTTGTATTGGGTTATGTTAGTATAATACTCTTCTTGTTAAGGGGGGTGTTGAAATATTGTAAATGCGGAGAATATTTTAATTATAATTGAGTTATTTTCTTATAGATCAAATCCCATTTTGTGGATTAATCATGTCAGGATTTGTATAAGACCAAATCCCCTTTTGTGGAGTAGTCAAACCATGGTTATATGGTTTTGATTGTAAATTCAACCCCTAGGGATAATTAAAGTGGTTTTAGCCACTAATTGGAGAAGTCGACCCTGCTTGATGAAAGTACATAAACCTAGTGCCTTCCAGCCAGTATAAATAAGAGTGGAAGGAACCTCATGCTCTCACTCACTCAAGTCACTCATCTAGTGCGCAAGTTTGAAGGAATATGAAGTTAGAAGAAGGAGAAGAGAGAGGCACATGATTTAGTGGTGGATTATCTTTAGTGTTTGTTCTTTCTCTTGGCATTGTATTGGGAATCTACATTTAGGAAGTTTTTTCTCGGTTTTCTCCCCCATGAGGGTTTCCCAGGATAAAATGTTGTGTACCTTGTGATTGTGTTTCTCTTAGTGATCCTACTTATTCTATTATTGTCTAGTAAATTGAAAAGAACTTAATAGCAACTCTAAATTTAACAATCTCAAGTGAGGTGATATCTAATATCAATTGTTAATCACTTTGGAGATTAGGTTTAGGTAATAATTAAATATTATAAAATCAAGGCTAGGGTAAAGGAGAAAGACAATTCTATGATCATATCATAGAGAGAGAGAGAGAAAAGAACTTTTTCTCAAGGAGATCTCAGATAGGTGGAGAAGGAATTTCATCTAGAGATTAGTACAGGTCATGGAGAAGAGAGAAAAAGGGAATCTGGAATAAAATTTGATAGATTAGAGCCATAGAAACATAGAGGATTTGTACGCACTTCATAGATCATTTAGGGTGCATATGTACATGGGCTACAGTGCAAGAAAGCATGTATGTGGTGGAAATACTAAGAGGAGGGGGGGGGGTGAACCAATATTACATTTTTTAAACAATTAGAAATTACTTTAGAGCACCAACTCTTGGAGACACAAATCCCCTTCTTCAGGGCACCAACCCTAGGAAGAACCAACTCCCTCGTCTTTAGGGCACCAACCCTAGGAAGCACCAACTCCCTTTTCTTTAGGGAACCAACCCTAGAAATCACTAACTCCATTATCTTTAGGGCACCAACCCTAGGAAGCACCAACTCCCTTATTTTTACACTTAACTTAGTAAAGGATATGAATCCTTCCTTGCTCCTCCCTTCCACACTCACTGCATAAGTATCATCAGTTCCTCTTCTTGGACTCTTCTTTTGCTTTGATCTTCTTATATGGATTGCAGAGATGATTTCTTCTCACCATTCTTTATTTTTTATATATTCTTCTAACTAGTGTGAGTTTTGAAGCATTTTGTCCCTTTATTTTAATATTGAACCATTACACCTAATCATTTAAATTATAATATTAAACTTTTAATAATATCATTTTCTTGTTTATTCTTTATTCATAATGCTCATGATTTAAATATTCATTAATCATGATTGTATATTGGTTCATTAGTCTCTAGATACCGAATTGTTGTGAATTTGAGTCTTAATCAAATAGGCGCTCCCTTCAAACCAAAATTCGTGTGACCATGAGATCAAAATCATGAGCTTATCCATTCCAATCATTGGTTTATTAACACTTTCTTCTTGCACCCCTATTCTTCTATGTGGGACCATGTTCAAACATCTGAGGGATTATTCACTTCTATCCCCTTTAGCTTATTCACCTTATCACGTGACCGGTGCTAGAACCGGGTTCTCTAGTACTTCGTCCTTCGGGACTTCTAGCCTTTGCATCCATTCAATCGTCCTGGAGTACATTTTTCCGAAGTGGGTATATTGTATTCACTAGTAGATGAGACGGTCAATATTTAATCTTATGTTAGATGGACGATCCTGGATTTTACATAGGATTCAAAAAAATCGAAGGTTAGGACTTAATCTGCAGTTAAGTGGACAACTCTTGTTCTCTTCGGGACTTCATCATTTCGGGACTCTAGCCTTTGCATTCTTCCAACTCTTCCAGAGAAAATTCTGTCAGAGTGCATATTGACACTTCCCTACTTAATAACCTTCACATGTCCAGAAGCTAGGAATGTGGGCTTAGGCACAAAGGAGCTCCTTATTTTTGGGTATTCGGTTATTCATGACTCTGAAACTTCAGGCTACTCGAACTCTGAAGTATTTCAATCCCTCGAGAGTTTTTCCTACCGAATAAGTCATAGAATGGCGATGACTGCTTGTTGTCGGTTAACACCTCCTTTTTACGCTATCCTTCCACTATGCTTGATCAACGGTCAAGAACACTCCCAAAGTAGATCAACGGTTAGCGTTACTTCATGATTCATGCTTACTCTATCCATCCACTGTACTTGATCAAACGATCAATAAATATTCCATAGGATCTTAAATCAATGACCAAACGTTAACTCGTGACTTCGTCCTTCGACGCTTGAGATATTTTAGCTGGTAGGAGAAGCTAGATATCCTCGGAGGATGTAGTAATGGAGTGACATGGCTTGATTATGTCATCATTGATGTGGAACTGTCTGAGTGGCTGCCATGTGTCACCTTGATTCATGAATTTCGTATACCTAATGTGTCAACTATACCTTGACACTTGTCACTGGTTGATTGGGCCACGTGTCATATTTTTCTTCTGACACATGTCTCCCTCCTGGATCATGGATTTACACTTTGTGGATTTAGGAGTTTTGGCACTTTTATACCATCCTTCAATCATTTCCAAAGTTATGAATAGATCTATCATCGTAGATCTTTTCTTTTCTTGATTGACGACTTCTGTTTACTCTGGGGCTCCAGAGTTCGGGATACTCTATCCATCCACTGTACTTGATCAAACGATCAATAAATATTCCATAGGATCTTAAATCAATGACCAAACGTTAACTCGTGACTTCGTCCTTCGACGCTTGAGATATTTTAGCTGGTAGGAGAAGCTAGATATCCTCGGAGGATGTAGTAATGGAGTGACATGGCTTGATTATGTCATCATTGATGTGGAACTGTCTGAGTGGCTGCCATGTGTCACCTTGATTCATGAATTTCGTATACCTAATGTGTCAACTATACCTTGACACTTGTCACTGGTTGATTGGGCCACGTGTCATATTTTTCTTCTGACACATGTCTCCCTCCTGGATCATGGATTTACACTTTGTGGATTTAGGAGTTTTGGCACTTTTATACCATCCTTCAATCATTTCCAAAGTTATGAATAGATCTATCATCGTAGATCTTTTCTTTTCTTGATTGACGACTTCTGTTTACTCTGGGGCTCCAGAGTTCGGGATTTCTTAGTTTATCTAAGTTTCTTATCGCCAGAGTAGGTCAATGTCGGATTTGACCACCTTATTCATTTTATCATGATCTAATGGTTTCAATATTCATTCCAAATCAATGGTTGAAATTTTTTCCCTGCTCTTCCTTTGATCCGACGGTCGATGAGAGTTTGCGATTTCGGGGCTTCGGCCTTCGGGTAAAATTACATGTTTCAGACTCCTTTTCGCTGGAGTGGTCAGCGTCAGAGTTGACCACCTCCTTTCCTTTAGTGTGATTTGACGATTCAAAATTCCCATTCCATATCGATGGTCAATTCTTAATTTTAGATCAAATATGGATCTAACGACTGGGAAACCATCCGAAGCTCCTTCCTGATCAACAACTGGAATTATTTCATGACTTCAAGATTTCGTGGATTATTTATTGTCTCCAGTAATCGCTGAAGTGGCGAAGTGCTGAAGTTATTTATCCACTACTTGATCCAATGGACCATAATGCTAACGTTTTATATCTCATCGTCGAGATTTAATCCTTCCCAACCTCTAACTTTACCTCGATCTAGTGATTCGAGAATGGTTCCTGTAACTCGATCCTTTACAAAAGGATTTCTTTACTCACAAAAATTTGCCTCCTGTGTTATTTCAAATGCGTCATATCTTCTGAGCTTCAATTAACGTTCTTCCTTCTAAGATTTGGGTTTATATTGGATTCCTTTGTACCTCACGCTATGTCTTCTGTGCAACCTACTACGTTATCTCTCCTGAGCTTTAGGATCTCAAAGACATATAATGACAATACCATATTGATCTTCTTGAAATCAATACAAACACCATAATACCATGTCCAACATTGATCATATTGGCCTTATTTGACATCAATTCCAACACCATAATTCCATGTCCAACATTCTCCCCCTTTGGCATTGATGGCAACAAAGTAAAACCCCTTTTTCAATATTAACTGGATTTTACTGATTGTTCTCCCCCTTTGAAAACAATGACAAAAAGGGATGTTTCTTTTTATGGTGATACTCCCCCTGAGGTGATTCCCACCCTATCTATGAATCTCTCCCCTTGGAATCATGCTGCTACAACTAATCATGGGAAGAATAATAGGTCCCCCTATCGTCTCTGCAAGATGAAAAATATGCTTATCATTGCAATTTGCTTCTGCTTCAAATACTACTTCTCAACTGGAACATAGATCAACTGCTTAAGAATAATATGCTCTTCCTATAATGATCCTTGTACATATGTACTGGTCGTGTACCATAACAGATCTTCTTCATAAACCATTCACATAACTTTGTTGAGAGAATACATAACCGACATTGTTCCTAGGAAGATGAAGACCTGCAACAAACCATGTTAGATCCTGCATAGAGATATACCATCAAACCATGTTGATTTCAATGATTCTAGTTATCTATGCATTCATTTGTAATCCAAGAGCCTCTTCATTTTCCTGTGCTTCAATACTCATAGGGGTATCAACAAGAACAATTTTAAGTCTTCCCTAATTCCTCCTTCCTTTATTTTTGTTTATAATTTTTTGAGGAGAAGTTTCAATAGATCATCAAAATAGCATTGGAAAAATTCAGAGATGATCATCACTCAATTATTCTGGTTGGTCTACTATTGAAGATTCATCATCATCATCATCATTATTTTGTGTAACAAAAACTTCTTCATCTTCTTCTTTAGAATTTTCTTTTTCCATTTTTCTTTCATTGGCTAGTGGACTATTGATTTGTAGGACATCATCAAGAACTAAAATTGTGTCATATTATTATTTAGGAACTCCCCTTTCTTGAGCTTGATTCATTTTATATGAAAAATTTTGATTTTTATATTCCTTATTAGAAGCTTTACCCACCATTCTCCTACTTTTAACATCATCAATTTCAGGTGCAACATATTCATCATCTTTCTTGCTTTGTACTTCAAATTTTATTTTCCATATCTTCTTATTATGTTTGTTATGGTTTCCTATATTCAAGGATTGCATTGGTAATCTATATTATCTAGTTTTATGGCCATAGTTGTTGCATTTTCGACATTCAATATTGAAGTTTTGAAAAGGAGAAAATGAGTTATAGTTTGTGTTCTCTGTATTGTACTTATTGTTTTTATATCTTTGGACATTTCTACAATTGTATTGTCCATAATATTTGCAATACACTGCCTTATGTCCAAAATTATTGCAAGAGTAACAATATCCAATAAATAGATATTTATTTGGGGGATTCCTTCTGGTGATTGTATTCTTCTTGTCATCTTTTACTTTAGTAGGGAGTGTTGATTTATGTTTATGTGGAACAATTTTCGATGGTATCATCTTTCCCTTATTATCTTCTCTTCTTAAGGATCCTTTTAGAGCATATGCATAATTGATTGGCCTTTTGAATGATCCTTGTGATGTAGAGTTTGAGTCTTGGGTGTATCCCAAACCAGTCTTGTTGTTAGGTGACCTCTGACTACTGAGAATTTCATCCAAGATTTTTGAACTTTTTTCAAATTTTGATCTCTTCTTTTCTTTTTCAAATTCACTTTTTAGCAACTCAATCTCAACTTCTAGCTTCTCACATAATTTTTCTCTTTCATTGATTTGTTTTAAAATGACTTCTTCAATTCTTTTAGCTTCCAGGAGATAGGACTTCAAATCCCTAATGATCTAATCTGATTCTTTCATGGTTCTTGATGCATCTATTTCTATTTATTGATGTGATTCTTCAAATTATTGAAGTTGGGCCCTAAGTAGCTTGTTCTTATTTTTATACTTTCTTAGTTCCTCTAGAGCATTAATCAGTTCTGCTTCTAAATCTACTTCACCTTCACTTTCATATTTTTATTCATTATCTATATTATTATTTTGAGTGTTCATTCCCATAAATATAAGCTATAAATCTTCATCTTCACTCATGTCTAAAGAGATTATGTCTTATTTGGAGTAGAAGTTTTTCTTTTTATTATAAAATTTCTTCTTGTATTGGTATTTTTGGTTGTGGGCTTCTTCATCATGATTATCCTCCTTCTTGGGATAGGGACATTTGTTAGCAAAGTGTCTGATTCTGCCACAATTGAAACATTTGAAGGGTAATTTTCCTTTATATTTTCCAAATCCTTTATGGAGTTTCTTTATAAAGTTGGCCTCTTCTACATATGATATGTCTAGTTGATCTTCATTAGATATATTTTCTTGTTTCTTCTAATATTTAGATGCCTTAAAGGCTTTTTGTTCTTTTGATGGTTTTTTGTTCCCTGTTCTCATCTCATATGTTGTAAAAATTCCATGACGTTGATCTATTGTGAGTTTGTCAAGTTATGGTATATCTTCAATTGTGGAAATCTTGGAATCATATCTCATAGGTAATGACCTTAAGATATTTTTTACAATAGGTTTATCGGTAAGTTCTTCTCTTGCTGCTTTGATTGAGTTAACTACCTCATCTACCCTATGAAAGTATTCAATAATGTTCTCTTCTTCTTTCATTTTCAAATTTTCAAACTAATCTCTATAGGTTTGTAGTTTGGCTTCCTTGACTTTACTATATCCTTCATATACAACCTCCAATTTTTCCCATATTTCCTTAGCTGACTTAAAATGCATTACCTTCACACAAATAGAATTTGTCAATCCTCCTAGAATGGCATTAACTGCTCTTGAGTTGTCATTACAAATCTTCTTTCCTGCAGTATCTGTGGGTGGAGTAGTTGGTGCAGTGTTACCATCTACAACATATTTCCAAACATCAAAACCAAGAGCCAACATGTAGCTTTTCATTCTTATTTTACAGAGAGCACAACCACCTCCGTTAAAAAATGGTGCTTTGTTGGAAGACATTCCCTATTTCTAATCCATTTCTTTCAGGATCTACCTTCTAGTTATTAGACTGTGTTGAAGGCACTCGCTCTGATACCAATTGTTGGAAATAATGAGAGGGGGGGGTGAATCAATATTACCTTTTTTAAACAATTAGAAATTACTTTGATAATTTATTAATCACCACAATATATCAACAATGGAATTGTATTTTAAATCAATTATATAAATATAATTAACAAGAATTAAAAGGATTATAAAGAATAATCTGAGATTGTGAAGGAAACCAATCCTCTTTAGAGAACCAACTCTTGGAGACACAAATCCACTTCTTTAGGGCACCAAACTTAGGAAGCACCCACTCCCTCGTCTTTAGGGCACCAACCCTAGGAAGCACTAAATCCCTTGTATTTAGGGCACCAACCCTAGGAAGCACCAACTCCCTTATCTTTAGGGCACCAACTCTAGGAAGCACCAACTCCCTTATTTTTACACTTTACTCATTAAAGGATATGAATCCTTCCTTTCTCCTCCCTTCCACCCTCACTACATAAGTATCATCAGTTCATCTTCTTGGACTCTACTTCTGGTTTGATCTTCTGATCTGGACTACAGATACACTTTCTTCTCACCATGCTTTCTTGTTTAAATAGTCTTCCAACTGGTGTGAGAGTTGAAGAATTGTGTCCCTTTATTTGAACTTTGAACCATTGCACCTTTTCATTTAAATGATAATATTAAACTTTAGATAATATCATTTTCCTTTTTATTCTTTATTCATAATGCTCATGATTTAATTCTTCTTTAATCATGACTGTATATTAGTGCATTAGTCTCCAGATCTCGAATTGTTGTGAATTTGAGTCTTAAGCAAATAGGCGCTCCCTTCAAACCAAAATTCATGTGACTGAGAGCTCAAAACCACGACCTTATCCATTCTAATCATTGTTTTATTAACAATTTCTTCTTTCACACCTATTCTTCTACATAGGACCGTATTCAAACGTCTGAGGGATTATTTACTTCTAGCCCATTTAGCTTCTTCACCTTATCATGTGACCGATGTTGGAAATAGGTTCTCTGGTACTTCATCCTTCAGGACTTCAAGCCTTTGTAGTCATTCAATCCTCCCGGAGTACATTTCACTGAAGTGCGTATATTGTATTCACTAGTAGATTAGATGGTCAATATTTAATTTTCCATTAGATGGACGATCTTGGATTTTGCAGAGGATTCAAACAAATTGATGGTCAGTACTTAATATACAGTTGAGTTGGTGGTTCTCGTTCTCTTTGGGAATTCAAAGTTTCGGGACTCTAGCCTTTGCAGTCTTCCAACTCTTCTGGAGAAAAATCCACTGGAGTGTGTATCAACACTTCCCTGCTTAATAAGCTTCACATGTCCATGAGCTAGGACCGTGGGCTTAGGCACAAAGGAGCTCCTTCTCTTCGGGTATTCATTTATTCGTGACACCAGGACTTTGGGCTACTCGAACTCCGAATTAGTTCAATCCCTCCGGAGTTTTACCTACCAAATAAGTCATAGAATGGTGGTGACCGCTTGTTGTCCATTAACACCTCCCTTTTACACTATCATTCCACTATGCTTTATCAACAATCGAGAATGCTCCTGAATTAGATCAATGGTTAGTGTTACTTCGTGATTCACTCTTACTCTATCCTCCCACTGTACTTGATCGTATGATCAAGAAATATTCTGTAGGATCTTATATCAACACCCAAACGTTAACTCATGATTTCGACCTTCAACGCTTCAGATATTTTAGCTAGTAGGAGAAGTTGGATATCCCCGGAGGATGTAGTCCCAGAGTGACATGGCTTGCTGATGTCACTGTTGATGTGGCACTGGCTGAGTGGATGCCACATGTCACCTTGATTCATGAATTTTGTATACCTAATGTTCCAACTATACCTTGACACATGTCACTCTCCAATTGGGCCACGTGTCATATTTTTCTTCTGCCACATGTCTCTCTCCTAGATCATGGCTTTACACTTCGTGGCTTCGAGATTTTTGGCACTTTTATACCATCCTTTGATCATTGTCGAAGTGCTGAATAGATCTATCATCGTAGATATTTTCTTGTCTTGATCGGCGACTTCTTTTTTCCGGGGCTTCGAAGTTCGAGATTTCTTGGTTTATCTGAGTTTGTTATCGCCAGAGTAGGTCAATGTTGGAGTCGCCCACCTTCTTCCTTTTAGCATGATCTAACGGTTTCAATATTCATTCCAGATCAACAATTGATAGTATTTCCCTACTCTTCCTTTGATCCGATGATCAACGAGAGTTCGCGATTTTGGGGATTCGACCATCGGGTAAACTTACATGTTTTAGAATCCTTTTCACTGGAGTGGTCAGCACCAGAGTTGACCACCTTATTTCCTTTAGTGTGATATGATGATTCAACATTTCCATTCTAGATCAAGGGTCAACACTTAATTCTAGATCAAATCTGGATCTAATGACTGGGAAACCATCCCAAGCTCCTTCTTGATCGACGATTGGCATTATTTTGTGACTTCAGGATTTAATGTATTCTTCTTGTCTCTAGTAATTGTTGAAGTGGCGAAGTGGCGAAGTGCCAAAGTTATTTATCCTCTACTTGATCCAACGACCCATAATTCTATTGTTTCAGATCTAACGGTTGAGATTTAATCCTTCCCAACCTATGACTCTACCTCAATCTAACGATCCACGAATGGTTCTCGTAACTCGATCCTTTACAAAAGGATTTATTTACTCACAAAAATCTGTCTCCTATGTTATTTCAAATGTACCATGTCTTCTGAGCTTCGATTAACATTCTTCCTTCTAAGCTTTGGGTTTATATTGGATTCCTTTTCACCTCATGCTATGTCTTCTACACAACCTACTACATTATCTCTCCTAAGCTTTAGGATCTCAAAGACATATAATGACAATACCATATTGATCTTATTAAGATCAATTCCAACAACATAATACCATGTCCAACATTGATCATATTGGCCTTCTTTGACATCAATTCCAACACCATAATACCATGTCCAACATTATGTACGTGGTTGATAGTGAGGACAAACACATACGTATGTGGAAAAGTGAAAGTACGAGGCCGTACAACCACATAGGAGTTTATAGGGCTTGCAGGTGCTATTTATAGTTTTCTGTATTTCTTAGTGGGCCATTTTTCCAGGTTTGGGAGCCCTTGTAAGCTTTGATATTATTCTAATGATGAGTTGAATTAAAGGGAAAAATATCTTTGTGTACTATGTATGAGATTTGGTTTCTAGTACTACTTCCGCTATTTATTTTAGTTAATTATTCCAGCGAGTGTATTTTGTTTTGTGAGCTACTAATTTAATTTACAACAAGGAAATAACTAGTAAACAATTTACCTATGTGTTGGGATTAGAAAATCAACATAATATGCATTTCATCTTAGGAGAAAATAATTTTATAATGTACTTTATACTAGAAAAGAGTAATCAAAATATTGATTATCTTAAATTAATTATACATAGAGCAATTAGTAGTTCAAAATATGAAAAATATATAGTTGAAATAAAAATATTAAGAAGGAAGCATATTGTTAAGAGACAATGCGTGCTATTAAATTAAACTAATTATTAATTAGTGAAAATCAATTTCTAGTGCACGCATAAATTATGGAGAAGAAATAGGATCTATAATTCAAATTCAAATTGAATTGTAAGAAAAGAAAGGTGGATTTGAGTGAAGTTAAGTGAACTAGTAAATAACTAAGACAAGTAAATCCTCATGCACCACTAAAATAAGAATCCATGAGAAGATCAAGGGAACACCTAGGAATAAAAATAAGAATTGTGGGAGTTGGGCGAGTAAAATTCTTCATTTATAATTTTTAAATGGGGAAATACATGTGCATTTGTACATGTGAGTGACACATGGAAGGGTGAATATTAAGCTAATAGGTAATTAGAAAAATATAATTATGCATGGGTTGGACAAGTGGCATGAGCCACAAATACTATAAAAAGAGGGCCCAGTCATGGAAGAAAACACTTTTATGCACGGTAATGCTAGATGGATATTGTAATGTTGAAATGAATTTTACTTGATTTTTGTAGAGATTCTGGTCTATTGGAGATTGTAAAGAAGTGGGGACTCTTCTCAAGCTTGATGGCTTCAACTTTCAATCATTGCTAGCAATGATTTATCCATACATTCCCATTGTAGCTTGGGGGTCCTTGGGAAAGGAGAGTACCCAAAGGAGTTGGTAGGGAGGTCAACCAGTGGATCAATCAACATTCAACAAGTTGACGCAAGGATTTCAATAATTTGATTCAAAGTTGGGCTTACACCTAATATCGACAACAACTCTGCGGTTGATGGTTAAACTAATTCTATTATTTGTATATCATTATTTATTAAGATTTTTTTTGTGATTTAGATTATTTATATCAATGCAATGAATCTATTGATTTGTTATTGGTTAAATTATGCAGTTATTTTACCATGTAGATATAAATATAATGACGATAATCTGTTATAACATAAAAGAGATTGTAGTTACAATTACTATAGCAAAAAACCATTTTTAATAGTGTGGTACATTCATATAATCTTATTATTAAATTGATTATATTTCCATTTTTCCTTACACATTTAAATTGTAAATGTATATTCAATATTATTGTTTTGAGTTTGTTATTTGTCTCATTATTTTTTCGTACGAATTTTATGAATAATGAAAAATGCTTGGAAAACAAATTATAGATTCGACTGAAGGAATTGGGTATATACAAATTTGGTTTCATGTATATAATGGCATAGAGCCATTTTAAAGAACCAAATAATCATGCATGTATATTATTTCGGTTATTTACATCAATCCTATAGATTGAGGTAGGATTATGTTCATTATATCCTGATTTGGATTAGCATATATACAACTTTATTTTGATATAGAACAATGGAATGTTTTTATACTGTAGGAGGTGTTTCCAATGATACAATTGATATACTAGTTTATTGCTTCCATTGTCTTGAAGATTTGCTAAAATTGGTTGAATTAATTATGTCACTGCCTGGTTCTATCTATAGTTTGAATCTAAATCTAGGAGTGAATCTATTATTTTATATATATATAATTCTCTATGCCCTAGAACTAGTCGAATAGATTCATAAAATTTGTTGAATAAAACCCTGAGATAGAATAGATTAGAGAGAAGAGGGAGGAATATTAAATCATATCAAAGGATTGAAAAATCCTACGAGCAATCACATCCATAGAGAACTAGAGAAGGTAAACATTTTAGAGTTTTGGGGATATACAAATGGACAAGCGGTTGAGGCCTGATTAGAAAATATGGCCATGTGCTTTTCCTTGATGGATTACACTTCAAACCTCAAGGTACGAATGGGAATATTTAAATTGAAAAGGAAGTTATTTATTGTGGTTGAAGAATCTACTACCACAATTACGGATGGATATTTATGAAATTTCATGGGAGTTATTTGAGGATCATTTTTTAGAACTCTATCTGTCTAAGGAATTCCCTAGGAGACAATTGAATGAATTCCATTCAGCAAGACAAGGAGATAGATTAGTGCTTGACTATGAGGCAAGGTATATGGAACTATTGAGGTATGCTTGACATTTGAATATTGAGAAGTTGTAAGTCAAAAATTGTGTTATGGGATAAATTATAATATTAGAGCCAATGTGAGGATATTAATGCCGCGTACCTTACATGAGGAAATTCAAAGGGTTGTCATAGTTGTGACATTTAGGATCAAGAGTATAGAGACCAACACCATTTTCAGTTAGCATAGTGAGAACTATGATAGTAAACATAGATGTGTAGAGGGGATTGGTTATGAGTACACTTAGGTGACCAATAGGGAACAAGAGACCACCATGCCAACCACCAATACAGTAAACTCAATGAATGCAACAATATTATTGACCTACACAACATAGTAGTGGACCTAATTTTTCCAGTTGGGTAGTCGAAGTCAACCTCCTAAGAGGGGGTGTTGGATATGTGGAGTACCACATTTCTAGAGAGATTGCCTTACAACACAAAGTGGAGCTAGTAGAGAGCATAGTCAAATGGTAGTTGGAGATATTGGAAAGGCCCATAAGATTCATGAAATGGTGAATAACCACCAAGATGAACATTAGTCCATGATATTGGAGACTTTGAAGTAATATTAACAACCTCATTTTTACAATATTAATATATCATAGAGCAACTTAAAGTTCTATATCTCATGTTGCATTATCTAGATTAAAAATATAAGCAATAGATAAAAAATATTTTAATAAAATAGAGATGGCATTAGGAATGAAACATGAGGTAGGTTTTTTAGTGAAGGATAGTGAAATAGATATAGATGTGTTTGTAGCTTGGGTATATTAATATGTAACCGTATTAGGATCCTAAAATATAGATATAGGAATGGACTGGTTAGAGAACCATGAAGTAGAGATAGATTATAAGAATAAGATATTTTACTTTGTAGATGATGTAGGTCATACAAGAACTATAGTTGGGAAGAATATAAGAGTTTCACTAAGGTTC
Organism: Picea sitchensis; assembly: GCA_010110895.2. NCBI lineage: Eukaryota > Viridiplantae > Streptophyta > Pinopsida > Pinales > Pinaceae > Picea > Picea sitchensis. The sequence goes on along the minus strand of SNQJ01S0015891.1, from coordinate 73,309 downwards.
ATCTCATCACTACAACTAAATATAAGTATGTGGAAATGATGCAAGCTATATGTTGTAATATCTATGAATGAGAAGAAAGCCTCGGGAAATTTAGAACAATATCCAATATTTTCATAGTTTAATGATGTATTTCCAGAGGAATTTCTTGGACTACCACCTAAAATAGAATTAGAGTTCACAATTGAACTTAAACTAAGAATGAAACCCATTGTGAGGGCTCCTTATCACACGATGACAGCGAAATCATGAGAGTTATTGATGAAGCTACAAGAGAATTATGATTTAGGATTTATATGACCAAGCATATCACCATGGGGAGCATCGATGATATTTGTAAAGAATAAATATGAATCATGGTGACTATGTATTGAATATCGTCAATTAAACAAGGTGAAAATAAAGAATAAATATCCCTTACCAAGGATTGATGAATTAGTTGATCAAATGAAGGGAGAAATGATATTTTATAAGATAGATCTAAGATCGGGTTATCATCAATTAAGATTTAAGGAGAAATATATTATTAAAATAACATTTAAGACCAGAATTGGCCATTATGAGTTTTTCGTACTACCATTTGGATTAAAAAATGCACTAGGAGTGTTCATGATTCTAATGAATGCAGTATATTTAGAGTAATTGGATATGCTTGTACAAGTATTTTGGACAATATTTTGATATATTCATGTATGAAAAAAGAGCATGAAGATCATTTACGATAGGTTTTACATTTCCTTGGAGAGAAAAAATTAGATGGAAAGATATCTAAATGCTGATTTTATGAACCCAAGATTCATTATTAAGGACACATCATCTCAGTTGAAGGAATCATTGTTAAGCCCTAATATTGGCTCATTACCCCTTAATTGGGGAATATTATATTAGTAATGTTATTTTATTTATGTCATATTTAGGCCACTAGTTGTAATTATACCTCCTAGTCTCCTATATATACCAAGGAGACATTTTCATTTTGAATCATCTTGTACTTGAATATTCAAGTGGGGTAAAAGGAGGTTTCCCCCTCGAAGAGGATTATTATCTGAAATTATCTATTTTTCAAGGCGTTGAGTACTTTTTCTGAGGTTTTTCTATGCTATATTGATATTTGGTTCTTAACATATGGTATCAGAGCTCAAGGTCTTGGGCTTTCACTACTACATCTGAGACACCTTGGAATTTTTGCTATAAATTTTTTTCTACAATGTTTCAAAAGGAACGGATTGGAGGATATTTATTTTACAGATCAAGGTATGTTGGGTTCAAAATTCATCTCCTGAGGCCTTATACTTTCGGAGATACATCTTGTACAAGATAGGGTTCTGGAATCATCCTGAATTGAGTCATTGTGGAATTTTCGCTATAAACATTTTTATGTAATGTTTCAGACCCTGAAATCTGGAGGCTATTTACAGAAATTAGTAAGATATCTGTGGTAAAAAATTCATCTTCTAGGTCATCTTAAATTTGTAGATACACCCTGTGTAAGATAGGGTATCTGACTAGTCCTATTGACTAGTCTCAAGAAGTTGTTCTAGGTAAAACAATCATAACTTCTTCCTAGAGTATCCAAATTGAGTGGGACTGGTTTCATTGGATCATGGACAGTCTATAGTATTTCTGGTGTGAGTTTCAAAATTTTATATCAATTATTTTGTGTGGGGCACGCTATACAAGTGAGATCTCCTGGAAAGGCCAAAAATCGGCAATTTGTGGGGAAGTTACTATAAATTCCACTTAGCACATCCAATTTTGATCAGACCTGTGGAATTGTAGAGAAGAAATAACAAAGAACTACATAAAATAAATTTTCATACCTGGAAGGGCCGAAACTTGGGAGATACAATAGAAGAAAGATTGTCTAGCAGAACCACCTCAAAATAAAGGTTCAAAAGTGATACTTGGCCAACATGCCACCCAAAAAGGGAACTTCCACACCAAATAATCCTGCAGACAATCCTAATTGGACTCTTGATGAAGGTGAAGAAATTCGTAAGGACATAAATGATTTACAAAAGAAGATAGTAACAAAATATGAACTACAAGAGATGATGGAGGGTTTAAAAGGGGAGATCATGGAAGTATTGAAAATTTTCGTAAGAGAGAAGACACCTGAAAGTGAAAATGCATCCCATGAAATTCATGATGAGGACACAAGGAAGGT
>SNQJ01S0015891.1:42405-66682 GCA_010110895.2 Picea sitchensis | reverse complement strand
ATGGGATTGGAGGTTACTATCAAATATTTGTGGACAAATTTTCAAATGTTGCAAATCCTATTACAAACCACATAATAAAAATAAGAAATTCATATGGACATAAAAATGCGAAGAAGAATTTCATAAATTGAAAGAGGTTTTAATAACAGTTCCTATTTTGAAAGTGCGAGATATGGATCAAGACTTTCACGTGTGTATGGATGCATCAAAGTAAGGATGGGGTAGAGTACTCATGTAGGAAGGTAGGGTAATAGCCTATGCTTTAAGAAAACTTCGACCCCATAAAGAGAATTGTGTGAAACATGATTTGGAACTTTGGCTATAATGCACACATTAAGAATTTGGAGGAACTATCTAGTTGGAAGAAAGTTTGAGTTAAAGATAGATAATTATGGATTACAACATATTTTTACTTATAGCAATTTGAATGCTAGATAGAAAATATGGTCAGATTTATTAAGAGTATGATGTCAAAATTTCATACATTAAGGGAACTTGAGTTATGAGTTATGAACTAACCCTAATATCCAAAGTGATTGATGATTGAGATTAAATCTCACCTCACTTGAGATCAACGGATAATATTTAATTCACTAATGCCAATAACTTTATCATTTCATTAAATAAAACTCAACTAATTAATTAAAGAACTTTACTTTAATAATTCCTTTAATTAAAGTAAAGTATCAAGGTAGAAGGATTTTGATGTCTTCCACACGTCTAGACACTTCAACCTGTGCGAAAGTACCTATCCAATGCTACAAACATCAAATTATATAGCCATAGATATTAATACTCTAATGGAAGTCAATTTTGCAATGTGAGAGAAAATATCATTGAAGTCGACTCCCTTAACTTGGGAATACCTTTTCGCTACCAGTTGAGCTTTATACTTATCAACTTGACCTATTGTGTTCAGCTTATTTTTGAACACCCACTTGCTACCAATGTATTTCCTTCCATTAGGTAGCTCGACCAAATCCCATGTATCATTCTTATCCAAGGATTCCATTTATTCAAGCATGGGTACCTTCCAGAGTCTACCCTATGTCGAATTGACTTCCACCTTGACTGACTTGGACTCATCATTAGTGGAAGATAACACAAATGTAGAGTGGAAATTTGATGGACTATACCTTTCAGTGTGTTTCCTTACTTGACCAAACTTCCTTACAAGAAAATTCTATAGTTCCACCTCTTCATCTAATTACATGGACTCGTTTGATTCATGTTCTTCTTTCTTCAACTCAAACATCAGTTTCTTTAGTTCTTTCTCCATTTGACCCTCTTCATTCATGAAATTATATATGACTTCCCTGAAGATCAAATATCAACTATAAATTATTTTCCTCATCGCTGCATCTCATAGTTTATATCCTTTCATTCCAACCTTATAACCAATGAAAATACACTTGATTTCCTTATTTCCCAATTCATCCTTTCCTTGGGAACATGCATAAATGCATCACAACAAAAAACTCTAAGATGTGTGAGAAAATGATTCTTACAAAACCATACTTCATGTGGAGTCGTGTCAAATAACATTGATAAAAGGGATATATTTACCAACTAACAGGTAATGTTGACTTCCTGTGCCCAAAATTCTTGTGTTATCCCAACACCGTTGAACATGCTCATTTCCTTTTCCATCAATGTATTGTTCATTATTTCAACATATACATTCTACTGAGGGGTATATGGAATCATATTTAGGCGTGCTATGCCACATTTATTACACAATTGGTCAAAATTCTTACTATAAAATTCACCTCTGTTGCCAGTTATCAACACCTTAATATTCTTATCCATTTGGTTTTCCAAAAGACATTTAAACTCTTTGAACTTAACAAAAGACTCATATTTCTTCCTCAGAAAATAAAACCATGTTTTCCTAGAGAAAATATCTATGAAGGAGACATAATACATATATATTCCTAATGATGGAACCGATATAGGCCCAACACATCACTATGTATTAATTTCATAATCCCTTTTTCCCTTGTAGCTCTATATGGGAATCTCACATGATTGTTTTTTCCATAGATGAAATTCTCGTAGAAATTGAATTCCAAATCACAATAAGGAAAAAATTTAACCATACCTTTTTTGTACATATCTCAAAGTCCCTTTTCCCCAATGTGTTCCATCCTATGGTGGCATTACTTGGTTTGGTTGATTGGACAAGGAATAGAAGTTGGTCTCAGGAACAACTGTATTGTTGCATCTAATAGAGTCAACACTCCCCAACAACTTGTATAGGGTCCTAGTCCGAACTCCTCTCATCAAGACCATCGCTCCCCAAGCCATTTTTCATGAATCCTTCTCAAATACACTGTGCACACCTACACCACTCATTTTGTTGACACATATTATATTTATTTCCAAACCTGGAATATGTAGCACACCTAGAAGGGTTATACTCCTCCCATCCTTAAGGCTTAGTTGGACTCTACCTCGTCCAACAATGTTGGTTGTAGAATATTCTCCCAAGAATATATCTCCTCTTTCATCCTTCTCGTATTTGTAGAACCATTCCCTATGAGGTGTCATATGAAAAGATGCACCTAAGTTGATTAACCAAACATCATGATTTGACTATGTATTGGTCAACGCCAAACACACATATCCTCCTTATTGTGAATAAGTCTTTCTTTCAGTCGACTGATTCTCATAAGATCCTTGAATTTCCTCATTCACTTTCAACTTGCAATCCCTTTTGTAATTCCCAGCTTTACCGCACTTTGAACATCTTCTCATCGATTGAACCGGGGATTTAGATCTACCCCTAGGATTATACTTTCTACCATAGAATTCGCCTTTTCCTCTATCGATTGGTCAATCTCTCACCATCAAGGAATCCTTGGCCAATCCTTTCATGTTCTTCCTTCTCATTTCCTCTGACAACAGAGATGCAACGACATCTTCAAGAGTTAATGTGGTTTAATTACTACCAATAGCCATGACTATTATATCCCATGAATCTGGAAAAGAACATAATAAACCGATACATTTATCCTCCCCAATGATTTTAATATCCACAGACAATAGTTGACTTATCACAGTATCAGATACATTTAGGTTCTTTGTTACTGAGCTACCATCACTCATCCTTAGAATGCACAATTGCTTCTGAAGAAACAATTTGTTTACCAGGGATTTCAACTAGTACAAGTTCCCAACTTATCCCACATTTTCTTTGCAACGTCTTTACCTAAGACATTCAACAATATTGAATATGAAAGACAAAGTCAAATCATACTCTTTGTCTTCATATCGATTTTCTCCCAATATTCCTTTGACATGCCCGTTAGAATTGCACACAAGATCTCTAAGCAAAGTGCTCCAAGTTTCCTTTAGGGTTTCTTCACCAAAAATCTAGGTACTTCTCACACAAGGCTATCAACCCCATAGGCCCTAGTGGGACTAAGGCACTTGTATTATCACAATAACCAACAAAAACCCTAAAACATTTTTTTTTTTTTTTTAGAAATAAATCTAATGGTGAAAATCAAAGAAAAATCTTAATTTGGATTTCTTTCCTATTCTAGTATACACCATTGATTATTTCATTTATTTTTTAAGGGCTTGTGCTTAATGTTTTACCTCTAACTTGAATAAGACAAAATGACCCTATATAGTTTTGCTTCAAGATGTTATCTAAAATTTTGTGGGTCGATTTAAGGATTTCTGAAATATGGAAAATATATAACAACAATAAAAAATAGGTTTGAAGAAACCCCAAGGCTAGGGTTTGGTGCTTAAAGGTTCATATTTACTCATACCTATCTTATGTTTCATTTATAGATTGTTATTACAAGTTTATCTTACATATCTAGTGGTGAAATTGATCTCCTTAGTGCTTATAATTGCTTATATTTCAATTGGATATTTTATTGGTGAATTCTAGTGCTAATGTTAGAAACACTAAGGGGGATTCACCACATATTTTTCAATTTCTTACTTAGTTCATTGTTATATATCTCTAGAACTTGATTCTAACATTTGTTAGTCTTTTATTTCATAGCTTATACCTTTCCCTAGTGAAATAATCTAAGATGTCTTATTTACAAGTATATTTTCTCTCTCTCTTCACTTCAAATATGAAATTTATGCATTAATTTATCATAAAAACATATTTATAAGCGTGTGGACAACCATATTATTGTCCTTGTTCTTACATATAATCAATTGGCAATCAAAGAACACATTAGAACGTTGATTTATGTTAGTTGATTACAATCTTTGTGCCCCAAAGTAGCTTAAAAGTGGTTTTTGCCTCTTTAAAGTTTCATTTGTTGAGTGATAGTCATTTAATTACAAATATGAAGTCATTTACGTTGTTTGTCTTCCATATTATATTTGGCACACACATCCACTATCTCCTAACCCTCTTTCTCAAGTGGCTATATTGGTGGTTTGTGCTATTGTTTCTAATTGGTTATGTTTGAATCATTTAATCACTTATTGGAATCCTTGTACATATAATTGGTATATATTTTGTGGATTATATGAAGTAAATCCTAATATTGCATGATAATTAATTCACTAAGAGGTTTACTTGATCAAATAGGGACACCCCCCTTGGATTCTAGGAACTAGCCTAAAGTGAAGGAGAAATTGTGTTGAGGTGATAGTGGTGCATTTTCCATCTTGTTTCCCCAAGTTAGAACCTATGTTGGGACTTTTAACAAGGGTGATAGTTTAGGTGGTAACATTTTTTATGTCATTGTCGAGGAACAATTCCATCTTCGAGTATTTTTTCGGTTTATTTGTGTATGTTTATCTTGATGAGATTGTTGTGAATTCTAATCCAAATTGTCTCATCTGGTGACTCCACCTAAAGAAAAAGTAACAAAAAGATACTCTACAAGAATAAATTCCCAAGGTATTGTTCGTCATGTGCCTAAACATGAGCTTGGTTATAGAAGAAGAAGATGTATGCCTAAGACAAGAGAAGTAAATAATAACTTACGACTTGAATATGTACAATATATAATAAGATTATTTGTTGATAATTCAATTTTCGTTAATCAAAATCAAATTGCTACTCCTTGGTTGACTTATTTTTATAAACCATTTGATTTCTCTAACATTGCAGGTTATCCTCATGATTTACCTAGTTCATTGGAAAATATTCCTTTTTTTCATGATGATAATGTTATTGGTGCTAATGAACATTGGGATGCTTTAATGAATTTTTTTATAGATCTTTCAATTGAACATATTGATGTGTTTTACAGATTATTTGATCTATAATTGAAGAAAGATGCTAGAAAATGGTTTCTTGGTGTTATCACCAAAAAACTTCTCACCTAGCCCAAAATGCTAGGCTCACTGCGATGCGCCATCTATAGTACAAATATCCCATGTACAAACTCCCTTTCACATCCCATTTCACTAAAATAACTTAGGAACCACTTTTCCTAAATTTATTTTCATTTAATTAAAGTTATAAATCGTTTTTATGACTTTTTCCTCTTTATTTTATTAAAAAAGGTGAAATAATAAAATAATAGTTAAAAGTGATTTGGTCAAATAACATATTATATTATTTTGACCCTATCTAAAATAACCACTATTTTCCCTATAAATAAAAGAGGTTTTCCCCATTTTCCATATACATCACATGAAAGTAACGAAGTGCTGCCGAAATTCCTATTGAACTTTTGTCTCCATTCACCATCACTTTCAACCACCAAAGAGAAGAAGCATAGTCCTCTACCACACAATATGGAAATAAGAAGAACCCTCCCATGGAGAGGCCACCAGAGGATTCTAGTCTTCATAGGTTTGTCTCCACAGGTGTATTTATATTCAGTTTGGTGATTGGGTATGATATTACATTGATTCTTTACATCTATTGTTGTTCATGTCTTTTTTTTTTCTTTTTCATGCCTTTTACCCTCATTGAATAGCATATATCTAGAGACATTTGCTTCTTACAAAACTAGGGTTTCTTATTTTCTAACCCTCTTTTTTCAAAACCACAAAGTTTGTGGATGTTCTCACTCTTGCTGCAAAAACACACCAACACTTGGATTTCCTAATAATAGTATCAACTCTCTTAATTCCTATAAAAATTCTTTCTTTGATAGATAGTTGGAAAAAATTATAATATGTTTCTTTTGAATGAATTAACTAATATGAATAGGAATGAAAATGAAACAATGGATGAATTTAATATTATATTTGACAAAGTTGTTCAAGATATTCCTCAAAGCCACCAACCTACCCCAACCACTATTCTGTTATAATATTTGAACTCTTTCTAGGGCCAGTTCAATTTATTTTCGAATGAATCCAAGCCTATTGACCCAATGGATGCTAAGAGAAAGAAAAGAGTTTGGATGGAAATTGGGTTTGGTTAAGGAAGGTGGATATCTCGAATCCTCCTAGAGCTAGATATGATCTTAAGCCCAAAGTCGTTCATACTACTGAGACCATCCATTATCCTCTCATTGTCATCCTAGAAGGAATGAAGAGATTAGAAATGAAATTCTCACAAACTAAGAATTCCTTACATAATAGACTTATTCAAGTAGAAATGGATCAACAACAAAACAATTTTCCTTCTAAATGGGTATCGGTTCCCTCCTCCAAATTAAATACATCCCACAATGTTGGAACCAACCAATATGCTTGATCATGATGTTCCTTATTATTTTTAGGCTTGTGTTAGTTTCCATGATGAAAGAAATTATGCCAAGTACATTGAGTTGACTAAGATAGATCCTCAATGTGATGAGGGTTATATGGATTCTCGTAACAATACATTTGAGGGAAGAAAAAAAATCACCTTGTCCCAAGAAAGCATGCAACAAGTTAAGGACAAGTCCATAGAGGAAAAAAGAGCAGTTAGGATTTTGGGTGAGAAGCCATCCCAAGATAAAATCTAAAGTATGTACGCCAATAGGTTTAAAGGTGTGACCTATCAAAGAATAAAGGGTAACCCTCCTCAAGATCAACAAGGTCCTTGGAAGCTTTCTGAGAAAGACAATAAAATTGTAGGACCAAGTGTGGAGGTACCTCAAAGTATCCTTCAATGAGTAATCCTTTTGAGTTAAAGTTGGAAGTAGCAGGTTGGATGGATAATGTCAAACTACCCATTCCCATTGTTGAATTGGAAAAGATACCATCTATAAGAGAAAAAATTAATGAAGTTTTGGGGCTTGAAGTGATGAGTCAATCAACCAAAGTTGTATATGACAATGAAGATTCCCCCATTATTCTCCAAACCATGAGTCAAGAAGGAAGGAAGAACCCAAGTCACCAACCCTTTTTTATATATTTGGTAGTGGGTGACTTATTGTTGCATAATTACATGTCATATTATGGAGCCTCAACCAATGTAATGTCTCTTACGATAATGAATCAACTAGGATTAAAAACCACATGACCATATAGAAATATATGTGCAATGGATTCCATATAATTTAAAGTGTGTGGTTTGATCAAATATATTCTTCTGAGCTTGGCGGTCTACCATGACATTTCATTGTTAATGTATGTGGTTTGCATTGATGTTCTGAATGCATGTGGAACGATATTAACTTGTAAATGGAATTGATGTTATGAATGTGTGGGGAATGTTATTATTTTGTAAATGGAATTGGTGTTTTGAATGCACGGGGAACGTTATTATCTTGTAAATGGGCCACCGATTTAGGAGGTACCATCCAAATGGACATATCTTATGCTACCATTCCTACTTATGAGAATACCTTTGTGACTTCGCACTATCAACAAATGAGGAAGTATTATCTACAAGACCCCAATATCCTATGAATGAATTGGTTTTCTATGAGGAAGGCTTATGACCCAATGTTGTTTTAGCAACTGAAGTTGCTTCCCAATAAAATTTCAACATTGATTGGAAAGAATAAGGAATTGAATATAAAGAAGAGCTGAGAAATAATAAGATTCCCACTGGCCTTGTCCCTTAATAGGAGATGTATGATAGACATGACATGTGCAAGGAAAAGAAAGAAACAATTAATATTTATGAGTACATGGAAATCAACGTTGGATATCCTGACAGTCCTAAGATTGTGAAGATTGGAAAAGGAATTTCAAGTGAAGAAAGGAGAGAGATTGAAAATGTAATCAAAGAATACAAAGATTCCTTCATTTTGTAATATGACAATTTGGAAGGTTTCTTGGACGATGCAATCCAACAAGACATTGACAAGGTGGTAATGGATTTTTTGAAAAAATATCATCACTCGTTTTGGAGTGCCAACAAATATCATCAAAAAAATGCCAAATATTTTAGTTCTTCATATGTGTCAACCTTTTATTTTGACTTTGGTGTTTACTTATACCACTCCAATTATTTCCCTCAAGGAATGGTCTTGTAAAATCAAGTAGTGAGAAGATAGTGGGGGATACCAAGAATAATTGGGATATAAAGATCGAGTATGATCTATGGGCTGATAGAATAACCATGACATTTTCCATTGGAAAGATCCCATTTTAATTAGTTTACGAGATGGAAGTAACCTTGCCATTTCATTTGAAAATCCTGGTTTACAAGATAATGCAACAATTTTCATCCGATGAAGATGTAGTTTACAACATAATCAACTAGCTTATTAAGCTTGATGAAAATCGAATATGTGCCTTTGATCATCCAACAAAGAATCAAGAAAATATAAAGACAAATTTCAACAAGAAGGCTTTCTAGAAGAATTTCCAGACATGTGATTTTGATCTCATGTGGAACAGAAGGAATGAAAAGGAAGGTGAACATGGTAAGCTTGAAATCCTTTGGTTGGTTCCTTATAAAATTTATGGTCCTTATAAAATTTACGATGTTGCAGGTAACAATTCTTTATATCTTATTCATTTGGATGGTGAGCAACTGCCTTTGACTATGAGTGGGAAATTTTTGAAGATGTTCCATGAAGGTAATATTTGATGCCATGGGGCATCCTTGTACAATAGTAAATTTATTATCCTTTCTTACTCATGTGTTTTATTTTATCGATTTCTACATTTTCATTTTTTATTAGAATAAAATAAGATGTTGCTCACATGTATGTATTTTCTCTAAGATGTGGTGCTATTAATATGTGTTTGGTTATATTTCATTTGTGCATGGATTTATTTCTATCTTATGGAATGGAGAAGGCACTTGTGTCTAACCCCTCCCTTGAATTTGACATCCATTTAGTGAGAATTATTTAGGTCTATAGGTTTTGGATATTATGGATTTTTCATGCACTCTTGAGACGAGCACATCTCCCCAAGTTGGAGCCAACTGTTACACCTAATATTCACTTCAATGAACCCTATATTTTTTTTTTCTAGATGTGATCCATCATATGAGTAGATTATGTGTATAATTGTATCATGATGAGCCAAAAGTGTAGTTATCTTTGTACTTGTGTATTGTATTGGACCATGCTTAGATGATCTATGTAACAGTGTAGGACCTAGGTGGTATCTCTAGACCCCTTATGGTCACTCATGGCCCATCATTTTGGTCTCCATTTCAATATAGTGCTCACTCTTATGGATTAGGATGACTTCCCCTTGGTGGAATTAATTTGGCACCATGTCGGTCATTTATGACTTGGGTTAGTATGTGGGGGTATTTGGATGGATCTACTAGGACACATCGTCTAGGGGAACTTATTATCTCTCTCACTTCTTTGAATGTAATGTAAAATCACTTGTCATGTTGTAAAGGTTTTCATACCTATTTAAAGCACACTTATCTTATGCCTAAGCATGGACCCCCATCTTATGTATTTTTCACACTTTGTCCATGGACTCTTGGAGATGATTATGCAGATGCTCATGCATTTCCATGTTTCCTAAGGTAGTATCATAGATCTTGAGGTAGTTCACATATCCCAAGGCATTGATCACATCATCTAAGGAACGTTTGGGTTATTTCCACATGCATGGGTCTCCTCTTGACATGCCACATTGAAGATCCTAGAGTGCTCTCTCATTTCATCACTTTTGGAGATATTTATTATTTGATATGAGGGACGACCTCAAACATGTGGACATCATACTAGCTATTGGTGAGTTTCATGACTTATTTTGACTTGGAGGGTCACTTTCCACCCTTTATGAAGGTTCCTTTCTTGATATATGGGTATGGTCATACCTTGGAGACATAATTTGAGGACTTTTGATTCATGATTAGAGGAGTCATCCACTTCTTGGGGGTATTTTCACTTCATCCATGAGGTCATTCCACCTTTGGAGGATAGATGTTGGATTACTTCTTCCTTGGAATACTTCTACACCATGATTTGAGGCTTATTCAATGCATTTTGAAGGGAACATTGAGATCATTCACTAATTCGACTTCTCCTATGTGGGATGATCCCCTCTCTTAGAGTTTTTTATGTACATGTGGCATGTTTTACATGTGTCTTGACTTAGTCTCCTTAATTATGTGGATGACAAGTCTCTTTTTTATATCTCATATGCTAAATTTAGGGAGAATATAAAATAATAAAGACTGAAAAGGATGTAGAAGCCTCGTTATTTACATCCTCATTTATAAATAAAGGCTCTCCTCTCATTCCAAACTGTTGTTGTTTTATATCATTTGAGAATAAAATTTGTTGAAGATATAACTATTGGAGGTTTTGGTGTTAATTCTTGGATCTTTCTCTTTCTTGGTTTATTCTGGGTGCATCAAAGATTTTTTGTGATAGTTCAATACTTCTTATAGCTTTCAAGATCAATCCATTGAAGGGTTATTATACCACTTGGAGAGAAGAATTTTTAGGGTTTGTTCCTTCCTTATTCTCTCATTAACTTGGGTAAGTACTCAATCATTTTCTTTGTTTTTCCTCTTGTTTCCTTGGCAAGGGTTTTAAGTATTTTGTTCAAGTTATCGCTGATCTTGTTGGTGAAGGTTTTCCCCTTGTGGAATCCCTTTTCGTAGGACTTTTGTCTTCATACCTTATCTTCATCAGATAAGATATTATTCTACCCTAGGGGTTCTAATCTCATAACCCTGATATTTAAGATAAGAATGACCAATTCTTAGAGGGTATATTTCTTAACCATGTTAGTTTCCTATAAATAGGTTGTTAGAGTCTGGGTTAAGTATGTATGATAGGGTAAAGTAATGATTTGGTCTCATAAATACCATGGCATTCTTCTCTTAGGTGAAATTCATGTCATGAGTCAATGGATCTGTGATTAATAAAGTTTCTTAGATAGGGTTATAAAATAAAGTTTGAGTCATGAGTCATGTGGTCTTGATGTCAAAGAATATGGATTTTCATGTCACCAAAGGATCATTATGAGAGGTCATGTGGTCAATCATAATCAGTTAGATTCAGTCTTGTCATGGTTCATAAAATATCATGAGCTCAAATCCGTTGGAGGCACTTGGCATCATCAAGCAAATTGGAGCGTTGCACAAGTTGTTGTGCAACTTCCTAATGTTGCACAATCAAGTTTTGAAGTACATCAAGGTATGATGGGTATGATTGGCAGGTTAATTTGGCTTTAACATTCAAATTGTTCATATTTCATGCAAAGAAACCCCTCTGATGCCATTATTCTTCTCTGTAAATCCGCAAATATCCCATCTAAGCTTGTTGTGCACAAGTTGCAAGGGATGTTGCTTACAACACTGCGCATCATCAACTCCTTTACTCTTGCACCCTCCAATTGTTGTTTCAGGCTCCTGGTTGATGTTTGAAAGTAAAACCTTTCTTATGAACCGAAAAAATCAAACTTCTCTTTAAACACATATCATTTTCTACATCAAGCCGGAATTCTTCCTATTCGTTGTGCATTTGCAATTGTTGCATTTTAAACTATGCATAATATTTCCTTTTCATTTCCACAGGGAAATTGACACATACCAACATCATGGAAAATCTAGAAGGCATGAGGAGGAACAAAAAGGGTGGTGATATTGTTAGATTTGAGCCTCAAGACCTCAGGCTAATGAATGCATATCCATCAATTAGGGTTTCTTTTGAACAAGTGGGCTTCATCAAATTTTGTGAAAATATTCAAGGTTACAACATACAGGTGGCAAATAAGTTTGCATTTAGTTTTAATGGAATTGAAGCTAAGGTGGGAAACATACAATTTTATTTTTCTGAAGACACTATCATTAGATATTATTTTTCGGGATTAATTGCGTAGATTAAGTCATTATTATGACCCTTATCCATGAGTGAGTAAAGTAGCCCGACCAATAATTCTCATGATTTGAATGTCCCACTTAGCACTCATTGCATGTGGTGATGCTCCGCGAGGGGTAGTGGGATCGAGACTAGCGAAATGAATCATAGCATCAATCATCGCCAGGGGCTTGCACCCTGATAACCTTCCAGGTGGTCATAGCCATGAGTGCCCTGCAGCTCCAGAGGTGATAGCAACTGGGTTTCCCACAATCCAGAGACCACTTATCTGCTGCCCATTTGCAAAACCCAGCAAATTTGTGCCTTATGACTCTCCGATTAGAGCTCCTTGGCTCTGCTATTTAAAATATGGGGTTTTAGCGGTGCAGAGATATTAGATATTATTTTTGGGATTAGCTACGTAGTGTAAGTCATTAATCTATGACCCATATCCATGAGTATTAGTGTAGTGACCAATAATTCATGTGATTTGAATAGTCCCTTAGCAGCACTCATTGCATGGGTGATGTAACTCGCAGTGAGAGACGTGTGAAATATGAGGAAAGTGAATCACATAGCATCAACCATCCTTAAGGGGCTTGCCATTGTGGCAGGACTTGGTGGTCCTGCCCATCCCAAAGCGCCCTGTAAATAGCTCCAGCGTGGAGTTTCTAAGGCCCACTTAACACTACCCATTTGAAAAACCTTAGCGAGTATTGTGCCTCATGAACTATTTGGTTAGAGATCCCTTCACTCTTATTATTCAATCATAGAGGGGCTTCCACGATTTTAAAGATGAATGTATTTTTGGATTAACTGTGTAGAGAAATTCATTAATCATGACCCATATCCGAATTATTAGTACATGGCTGACCAATAATTCTCATGATTTGAATGATATCCACCAGCTCATTGCGCCGAGTGATTCTCGAGGGGGTAAGAATTAGGATTGAAACCAATGAATGAGAATCATAGCATCAATCATCATCACTTCGGGGCTTGCACCTGGAAGTAGCTTGGGACTTCTCGGTGGTCACCCATCCCAAAGCATACTTTCTCAAGCGTGCTTAGCGTGCAATTTCCCCACAATCAATCCCACTTAGCTGCTACCCCATTTACGAAACCTTAGCAAGTATTGTGCCTTATGAACTATCAGGTTAGAGCTCCCTTCACTCTTATTATTTAAGCATATAGGGGCTTATGTAGTGCAAGATATATTGACCAATAATTCTCATGATATTATTTTTTTGGGATTAATTGTGTAGTGTAGTCATTAATCTATGACCCATATCATGAGTATTAGTCACAAAGCGACCAATAATTCTCTCATGATTTGAATAGTCCACTATAGTTCTTGAGATATCCCTGCTAAGTGAAGAGCAATGGTTCAAGGTAATACAATTTGGATGCAACTTGCTACCATGACTTTTAGTATGGTAGAAACCTAAAATTTTAGGAACCACCATACCCAAAGAACTTCTATTAGAAAATAATAATCGTTTATTGAGGGTAATTCAAAGGTTTTCACATGTGATGGGAGATTTAATAGGGTTTATCAATATCATATCAGGCTCTTAATGCACTTCTTTGGTAGAAACCTTTAAATTTACCTATTACGTAATACCTGGGGAAGATGCCTATGATACAAGTAAAAGGAAGATCAAGGGGAACCTAGCCTCTTCCATTTTTCATTGATAAATTTGTTGGTGTTAGAAGAACTTAAAAAGGTCGGGATTAGAGGCTTTTGTATCATCATCAAGATAACAGTGATTCTTCCATCCCTCCTGGAGGCTTGCTTAGAGGAATGCACACCTTCATCTATAGAAAATACCACCACATTTGTCCCTAATATTTATTTCAAAAGGAGGGAAAAGGAAATTGAGGAACCTACAGTAGCCAAAAAGCTAAGAAGAGAGGGAAAAGGCTCCAATTTTCTCTAGAAGTGGTCAAAATTCCTAGAAAACCAATTACCAGGTCAATAGAAAAAAGGATGTCTGCCATGCACACATCACAAGCACCTAATGAAGCTCTAGGGGCATTCATAGAAACAAATATCCCTAATGACTAAGAGAACTATGTTAGGATACTGAGCAGTTCAAAAATCCCATTTTTTCATAGCAGTTGTAGCATGAAATTAGAAATGAAGAAAAGAAGCGGAGCAGGGCCTCCAGAGAAAGTCCTCTAGGTGACAAGTGAAACAATAGGTGCATGCGCTCAGCATTCTCCAAAAAAGGTAAATGGAAAGTAGTGGATCAAAGTCCATAGGTGAAATAAATACCTAAACCTATTGTTCCTTTGACCAAATCCTTAGCCATAAAGTTGAAATCTCAGGAATAACCTACAAAAAAAGAGTCAACCAATAGAAAAGAAGAGAACTACTTGTGATTAGGGTCAACATACTTTCAAAATACTAAGAAAACAACTAAGAGAAGCACAAGATATGATAATCCAACTAAGGGAGGAGAATAGAAGAGAAAAGATGAAATTTATAGAACTTGTAGATGATTGTGAGCTTGCAATAGACAATGATATATTCATGGTGAGAAGAAACATGCCACTACATAAACAATTGAAGAACATATATATCGGCCAAAATCTGACTTTGAGGAAGAAGAAAACACTCAAACAAATGTGCAAGAGTTGGGGATGAAACAAGAAGGGAAGGAAGCTTGATTTTCTTAGGCTGTGAGAGATTTAGAGCTAGATTCACCAATTTTTTCATTTTTGTCAATGAGCAGTAGGAAAAAACCCTAACCCTAATTATCAAAATGCCCTAAATACTTGAATATTGAATTCTTGTACTGTGATTTTTAATCAAGGAATTTGGAACAGCCGCCATGATCCTTTCTATCATTTGATGCTTCTGTTTTGGAGCCTTTGTTTTGATCATGAGTTGTAAATGCAAAATTTACAATTGCGCAGCAGGCACGTTGTGCAACTGTAACAGTGTTATTTTCAAGTAGCAAAATGAGGTTTTTTTTGTCAAGTTTTGAGTAGGAAGCTCAATTAGTTGAGTGATAATGAGATAGACACTGTGAATGCATCAACATAATCATTTTATCAGCCAGAGGTAATTTGGACTCGTTCATTTCATTTTTACATATATTTGGGTTTTTAAGTTTTGAGAGGCAATTGATTTTTTGAAGGAGGGTGAAGAGGTTATAGGGAATCCTATCATCATCATGAGGCTATTATCAACATCAACCATCATCATCAACCAGTCTAGGTCAGAAAATATGAACAAAGTTAAAAAAGAACATATGTTGCACAACATCACTGTGTTTCTGATGTAGGTTGATGTTGTGTAGAAACCTTGCTGAGCAACTGTGACCAAGTGCCAAAATCCTTCAAATTCGACAAGAACAACTCAAAAAATGTTTCCAGATCATATCAACCAACATATGAAGACAAGGAGCATCTTAATTGACACCTAGAATGTATTTGGTTAAATAATTTCGATGAAATCAATTTGGTCAAGAAATCTCCTTAGTTTTATGGAACCTAGTTGAACATGTTTCTATTTCAATGTAACTTAGTTCTATCTTTGTGCAAATGTTTTAGCTTGTATCTCTTGGTCCAAGGGAAATCCATATTGTATTCATTTCATGAAATTTATTATGGAAAGGATTGGAAAGGTTGTAAGGAAAATACTATTGAATACATTTTGCCTTAGCTTTCTACGTGTAATGAGATTTGTTGGATCAGAAGTCCCTTAAATTTGACTCTAGAGATACATGTGATTTTGTTGTTTTATGCATGTGATCCTATAGTTTTAGTCTTCTAGTTTAAATTCATCTATGTGGTATATATTATCCTTTATATTCCCAATTTGAAATATATGTATCAGAATTCATATGTATCTAATGCTTTGTTGCATGTACTTTCAGTTGTATTTCTACTATAATCACCTTGGGATTCATCCTTGATAGATTCCCTAAGGGGTTATTTGTTTTCTTTGTGATATTCAATGATATCTATTGGTCTAAATGAGTTCTTTCTATATTTCCTATGATTAGTCACCTTTCAATTCACCAAGTATCCAATAAACCTTCATTGATTTATGACCTTTAGTGACTCCATTTCTAGTAGATTTTTTCCACTGTTTTACCACCAATTCTATAAATTCAATCTTTTAGAGATGTAGCCTTTGGAAAAAATTCCAAATCAATCCTTTCAATGATTGATTTGAAGAGAAAGAGCCCTCTCTCTCAGTTTGGAAGAATTTAGCTTCAAGTTAGTTTGTGGTTACCTCTGTGACTTTCTTTCCACCATTAAAATGGAGGATTTACAGGAAGTGACAGTTATAGCCCTAATTGAGATAAGGCACTAGTCTTCTCTAACAATAAACAAAAAACCTAAAATCTAAAATCAATTTTTTTTTAGAAAGAAATCAACAATGAAATCCAAGAAAAATCTTGTTTTGGGTTTTTTCTAGTCTAGTTACATAGATCATCCAATTGTTTCATTTCCTAGACTAGTTTGTTTAAGGTTTTGTGCTCAATTGTTTACCTCTAATCCTAATAAGGAAAAAAAACACATAGAGTTGTGATTCAAGGTGTTATTTAATGTTTTGTGGACCAATTTAAAGAGTTTCTCTCAAATCTAGAAAATGAATGTACTAACAATAAAGATTAGGTTGAAACCCTAAGTTAGGAGTTTAGTGCTTAAAGGTTCATTTATATTACTAATGTTTCATTTATGGTGCTAGAGTTTATCCTTCTTGTCTCTAATTGATTGATCTCCTTTGGTGCTTTCATTTCTTATCTTTCATTTGGATATTTTATTGGTGAATTCTAGTGCTAATGTTAGAAACCCTAAGGGGAATTCAACACATATTTTTCAAGTTCTTTCTTAGTTCATTGGTATATATCTCTAGAACTTGATTCTAACATTTGTTGGGTTTTCATTTCATAGCTTATATATTTCCCTAGTGAAATCGTCCAATATGTCTTGTTTACAAGTATATTTCCTCTTGTATGGTTTTCTCTTCACTTCAAATATGAAATTTATGTGTTAATTTTATCATAAAAACATATCTAAATGTGTGGACATCCATGGCTTGTCATTGTTTTGTATATAATCAATTGGCAATCAAAGAACACATTAGACCGTTGATTTATGTTAGTTGATTACACTTTTTGTGCCCTAAAGTAGCTTAAAAGTGGTTCTTTCCTCTTTAAAGTTTCATTTGTTGAGTGATAATCATAATTTTTGATCTAAAATTGTTTACATTGTTTATCTTCTATATTATATTTTCAGCACATTCACTAGCCCTAACCCTCTTTTTCAAGTGGCTATATTGGTGGTTTATGCTATTATTTCTAATTGTTCTGGAGATCATTTAATCACTTATTTGAATCCTTTTGCATCTATTTGTTATACATTTTGTGGATCCTTTGGAGTAAATCATAAGATTGCATGGTAATTAATTCACTAAGAGGTTTACTTAAAATCAAATAGGGATACCCCCTTTGGCTTCCGAGGGAGTTGGCCTAAAGTTAGAGTTGAGGTTACAATGGTGCATTTCCCATCTTGTTTCCCCAATTAGCACTTGTATTGAAATTTTCTAGGGTTCTAGTTTAGGTGGTAACATAATGGAATATTAAGAATACATCAACATAAGATCTATGTTTTCTTGTTAACCCTTGGAATTTCTCACATGCAAATCTTGAGGGTTAAGAGACAAAACATAAGATCCATTGGATGGGTATTCTATACATTACTTCAGGAGATAGTTTGCTTGAGCAGGGTTAATTCCCATCGAGTTCAAGTATAGGATTGGTTTAGTGATGTGTTCATTATTTAGAGGAAAATATTTCATAGGTTTTCATCAAATTGGAGAGAGTTATTATTTTTAGTTGTACTCCTACATTCTAGGAGACATGGTTTTGAGGCATGCACGTTAGAGATGATGATATATCTGGAATCCTTGCGATATTTTGAGTCTGATGAGCTACTTTTGGGTGACATGCAAGATATTTCTATTTTTGTAGTATCTTACATGTCAATTTTGACCACATATTTGGACTCCCCATTGAAAATTGAGTCTAATGAGTATAATTTCATGGACATGTAAGGATTTTATATTTTTAGTAGTGTTCCAATAGGGTGTCATGTGGAACCCATGCATGGTTGACACGTGGAAACTCCAAAGTGTGACACTTGGCATTCCATGGGGGTGACGTGTGACGACCTCAGATTGTGACATGTGGTAGCTTCTAGGAGTGACAAGTGACATAACTAAGGCACATGCATGAGTTATGGAAGTGAAGTGGTGTATAGAGGATTTTATGAGGTGCATGGTTGAGTTAACTTCAAACTCCCCCCTCTCTCTCATGCACACACACACACACTTCATTTCACTTATCTTGGAGTATCTTCACTTAGAATCCAAGGATCTTCACTCAACTGGTGCATGTCTTCCCCCCTTCTCCCTATTTCACTCCCTTCCTCTCTAATAATTATCAATGTGCATGGTTATCCTTACTCCACATCACCTAAGGAGTACCCCTCTCTCTATTTCACAGATACTTCAACTAAAAGAGACTCCTAATTGAACTAGTGTGCATTCACTCTCCTCCTCTAGTTCTCGGCCTTCACTTAGACTGCATGCATGGAATCTTCATCTGTTGACAACTCAAACACTCCTCGGTTGGACTTAGAGTGCTTGGAAACTTCTCTCTACTCTTCTCCAGATCAACAAGGATCACACTCACATTAACTGTGGTGGATCATTACTTCTCTCCAGGTGGAACTAGCACACGAGGACACCACTCCACATCACATGAGGTGCATGGGCACATCATCTCACTTCACTCACTAGTGTGCATGGATAGAGGAGTCTTGCATGAGTAATGCACCCTCATGGTTTATTATAAGAAGAGTTTGCCCATAATATCGAGGTGGATCTTATTCAACAAAAGAACACTCTCTTGCATTCTTTATTCTTATATCTTCTAGCTTCTATTTTATTTGTGTAGGAAACATCACTATATCGTTTTTGTATATGTCTCTATGGCACAATCATCCTCTTGGTGAATGCATAAATAAATCTTTGTTGTGTTCATATCAAACTCTCATGGTTTGTTGGTGGTACGATGGATGTTTGTGCCATTATTAGAAGTTAATTATCCTTTTCTCTGGGTAAAATACACCATTTAATAACACCTTCTATCTCCTTATTTCCATTTCTCTTTAAAGCTAGCATTGTAGGGATTCCACCATTATTCTTAAAATCAAACATTGTAACTCTTTAGCTTGTTTAATCGCAGACCAAAATTACTTTCTTGCTGTTGTTTTTATTGCGTTTATTACAAATTCTGAGGTTAGAAAGTGACTTGAGAAAGGAGTTAGGGGCTTCCCCAGGGTTAAAATCCACCGATGACTGAGAGGCGTTCTACCAATGATACTTTGGGTAGTTTCTCCTAAAGTTTCATAGATTTTTGTTTTCTAATTTACTGCATTATTCATATTGACTTTCTAGTGTGAAAAAGAATTATAAGTTACCAACAATGAGAGCTGTGACCTCAAAGCGAGAACTCTAACCAGCCATATTTTTAAAAAACATGAAAAACAACCCCCAAATAAAAAAGTGGTGCCATCGGTAGCACCATTTTTTTATGACCGTGTCAAAATTACAACTTTTCAAGCATGGGCTTAAAAGATCAAATGGTTCTTTCAGAAAAATTTAAAATCAACTACCAAATCAAAAAGTAATTGCTCTAGGTAGCACCATACTTTAGAGTCAAAATTACAACACACTGGTAGCCTTAAAGAAACATAAAATAGTTATAGAAAAGACAAAATCAACACCTAAATAAAAAGCTTCTAGAAATGAAATATTTTTCTAAACATTAAAATTGCTGTTAATTGAAGCCTAATTAAGAACCCGTGGCCTTGAAACAAATGCTTCACAAATAAAAACCTAAAATTGGATCTCAAATGAGACCATGAAATTTATCTAGTAATTTTTTTTTAGTTTGTTAAAACAAATGAAAAAAGAAATCTTCACAATTTTTTAATCAGAAACAAAACACATTAAAAGAAACACATTTAAAAAAAAAAAATGAAAAAACTAGAAATAAATAAATTTTCCCCATCAAAACAATAATTAAAAAATTGCTTCTTTTTTAGTTAAAAAGAGTAATAAATGACCAAAAAAATTATGGCCAAAATATCTTTAAAAGATTGGAAAAATAAAATTAATAACGTTTTACTCAAAACCAAATTCTAAAATACCAAATAAAAAAAAAAAAGGAAACTTAAAATTACAATAAAAGGCAAAAAACAATTAATGAAAAAACTTTCATAAAAAATTAAAATTATATAGTTACATAACTTAAAAAACTTTAAAATTATCAAAATTAAAATTTATTTAAAAACTTAAAAAATAAATTTAAATATGAAAAATTATTTAGAAAAATTAAAATCTTATATTTATGATTACATATTATATACAAGTTTTTTGCATTTGAATTTCATTTAATTTTTTTTTTTCATAATTTTTCTTTTAATTTTAAAGATTTTGAAAGTTTTA
Organism: Picea sitchensis; assembly: GCA_010110895.2. Classification (NCBI taxonomy): domain Eukaryota; kingdom Viridiplantae; phylum Streptophyta; class Pinopsida; order Pinales; family Pinaceae; genus Picea; species Picea sitchensis. Next base: position 46,033 of record SNQJ01S0015891.1, on the reverse strand, counting down.
TTTTATTTTATGATAAGTTGATTTTTATTTTGTTTTTAATTTAGATTATATATATATATATATATATATATATATATATATATATATATATATATATATAATTAATATGTTTTTTTTTTTTTTTTTTTTTTTTTTTTGTTGATTTTAATTTTTTTTTGAGCTATAATTTTTTTTTTTTTACCTTTTTCAATTTTTTTCTCTTACTTTTTATATATTTTTGATTTCATGAAATTTTCTATTTTCTCTTACTTTTTATATATTTTTGATTTCATGATTTTTTTTTGTCTCTTTAGTTTTTTATGTTTTTATTTAATAGTTTTTTTAATATAAATTTGTTTTTAAAATGTTTTGTTTTGTTTTTTTTTAAATTTCAATTCTTTTTGTTTTCTTAGTTTTTTTTTTTGTTTTTAATTTATCCAAAAAAATGAATTAAATTTTTTTGCTAAATATTTAAAAATAGTGTTATTTAATTACAATTATTTTTCTATGTATTCAAGTAAAGGTAAAAATTGTGTTAAAAATGATATTTTCCACTATATTTAAAAGGTATGGAACCATAAATTAATTAAGGGCACATAATTATATAAAAAATAATAATTTAAAAAAATGGTGTACAACATTTTTAACATTGGATGAAGCATGAAAACATGATTAAAAACACCATTGAACCAAAAACAAAAATAGAAAATTATGAAAATAGATGAAAAAACTCAATTGAGAAAAAAAAAATTGAACAATTTGAAAATAGATGAAAAACAAGCATTTAAAAAAAAAAGTGGAAACCTTATGTATCAAAAAAATTAAAATATCAAAAAACCACCTAAAAGGGGAGGGGGGGTGCTACCGGAAGCACCGTTTTTAAAAACGAGGTAAAAAACTTGACCCCCCCCAAAAATGAGAAGTTTGTAGAGTTCTTGTTAAGTTGGTAACTATGTTTTGTGCTAACACTTCTTCAAGATAAGCATCACACCAAGCTCTAGAAATCTACTCATCTAGTGCTCCATGTTCTTTCTCTAGGGTTTACATCACACAAGTACTAAGACCCAAGCTCATCCCTATCATTGGAATTCATCTTCATGTCTCCTCCAGGGTTTACATCACAAACCCTATGTCTTACTCCCTACAAGACTTCTCCAAGAAAATTACAAAGGTAGAATAATGAGTACATCAATAATGAGTAATGACAAAGGCTCTATCTTCCCTTTATATAGAATAGCTAAGGGAGACCAACAAAAAAAATGGACTAGTTCCATATAAGTAACCCTAGGCCTAAGTCAAAAAGGCAACCCCACATGGATTACTCTATAATATAAGGATGGCATGCCATACTAGGGTTTTACCCAACCCCAAGGTGGTGTGTTCTCCAAGCACGATGCCCATTTGGGCCCAATAAATTTTCTCCAAGATGGTGTGCTATCCAACAAGTTGTTAGCCCAATTCTCCCTTTTACATGGTGGTTCATTCCCCAAGTGTCCTCATGCAATGTGCTCCTCTATCTGTGTGCCACATGTATTTTTGTGCCCAACACTCCTAAACACACATGTCAAGGTAGTTTCTTGCTCCAATGTTTCTCCTCGAAGTATAAAGAATGATGGATTGCCACTAATGGAAATGACGACTTACTAAATGGAATGTTTCCCTATGCAGTGTAACGTTAGCTACTTACTATGGAAGTGACAATTGTTCAATATTAGACTTCAAATATAATGATTGTCAGGGCATAGTGGCACTATCGATTGAAAATTTGCCACTATGTGCATTTGATTCCAATTTATAAGGCCACTAACGTTGATGGAAGATCCCCAGAGATAGTTGTGTCAGAATACATAGCTATTGCTTCACGACATACATGTCCGGGTCCACAACCAATTTGCACGAAGCATGATACTTAACACAAGCATCTTCAAGTCAAGTATCCAATCAAACTCCAAGGTGCAAGTCACATTGTCCCATGCTCTTAGGGATAAGTTACATCCTCCAAGTGCCTAGTGCTCATCCTCTTAGGTAGGTACCTCTCCTAATCAAACAACTAACTCCCTCATTCTATGCACTATCCTAATCAATCAATTGACTCCCCATTGTGTGAATCTGTAACATACCCAACCACCCACAGGCCTGGGTACGCTACCTTCAAGCCCGCCCTTGGACTTCTTTCTCTTACTGATACCTTTTTAAAATTTAAGGATGCATAAAAGGAAAGACTTTAATGACATGCACAACAGTAGTCAGCAAGCATGCATAGTCTAAAGATTCAATTAAATGATAATTAAATATACAATGGAAATAAATTCATATACATGCAAATGATACCATAACAAAGATCACTTATCTTTATGAAATATGACACCAACTGGATGCAGACCAAGGATGATGTTCCACCCAATTGTAGACACTACTGTTCCAAATCTCAACAGCAGCGTCACCCCCAATCCAGGGCTATGAATCCACAAGGATGGTTCCAGAGTGTTACTTGGCTTCCCAAACCATTCAGTACCCAAGCTCTCACAGGCTTCCCAGCTCTCATAGCAATCCAAGTACCCAGCTCTCTTCTACCCAGCTTGCACCACTTGAGAGAACGAACCTCCACCCTTCTCTGCCACGCAGTCCCTCAGGCAGTCCTTCTCCTTATTCGAGCTCTAGTGCAACTGGTCCAAAATATCAATGTTGGAACTCTCAGGACTCGCAGCGGTGAGCAACGTTGGACACAGGCCAACGCATCTCAGACATGCAGGCCTCAAGTCACGGCTGGATCACACTAGTGACCACTACAACCCACCATACTGTGGCTAATTCTTCAGCAGTTTGGTTCCCCTTTCCCAAGCCAAGATGCGGATGAGGATGGATCAATGAATGGGTAAGTGGGTGCATGAAAGTGCATGAGGGAAATGAATGAATGTATAGGAAATCAACGGACAAGCCATCAGTCGAACCCCCCCATCAGACCAGAGGTGGGTTTAAGTAACTTGGTGGGGAATCAAGAACCTCCTGGACTTCCCCAACAATATCATGTAACCGATCCCCTCCCCTAGGAGAAAAGAATAATTAGCATAGGAATAAACACTTAGCCCCTCAAACACCCTCTCTTGTGGAATCATAGCCCCCCTATAACTCTAGTCTCTGTCTGTCTAGCAGCCAACCATGTATTTATTATTAATAATGATAAAAACATTACATGTCTTGGGCACACTGGCCTTTTAATAATTGTTTGGGCACCCTGGCCTCTCATCATTGTAACAATACATTATTTAAAATGGGGGTTCGAAACCCGGGGTGTTACAACCCCTCCCCCTTATCTTGGCACTGTCCTTAGTGCATATACAAAATAGAGATCAAAATCTCAAATTTATTCCATAAGCTGCGGGTAATCTGCTTGCATGGCATCTTTATGCTCCTAGATAGCATCTTCAGGACCGTAGCAGATCCACTGTGTTGAAAATACTAAAACAACTGAGAGGGGGGGGGGGTGAATCAGTTGTATGTGAGCTTAAATTTTTTTATACTTATTAAACATTGTTAATCTCTCTTCATGTGGTCATCAACAATATACAGCATATGGACAGTAAAAGTAAAGACCATCAGTCACACATAAAGTACACACAAAGACAGATTTTCACGAGGAAACCCATAA
>SNQJ01S0015891.1:26962-42355 GCA_010110895.2 Picea sitchensis | reverse complement strand
CCTCATGCAATGTGCTCCTCTATCTGTGTGCCACATGTATTTTTGTGCCCAACACTCCTAAACACACATGTCAAGGTAGTTTCTTGCTCCAATGTTTCTCCTCGAAGTATAAAGAATGATGGATTGCCACTAATGGAAATGACAACTTACTAAATGGAATTTCCCTATGTAGTGTAACGTTAGCTACTTACTATGGAAGTGACAATTGTTCAATATTAGACTTCAAATATAATGATTGTCAGGGCATAGTGGCACTATCGATTGAAAAATTGCCACTATGTGCATTTGATTCCAATTTATAAGGCCACTAACGTCGATGGAAGATCCCCAGAGATAGTTGTGTCAAAATACATAGCTACTGCTTCACGACATACATGTCTGGGTCCACAACCAATTTCCAAGAAAGCATGATACTTAACACAAGCATCTTCAAGTCAAGTATCCGATCAAACTCCAAGGTGCAAGTCACATTGTCCCATGCTCTTAGGGATAAGTTCCATCCTCCAAGTGCCTAGTGCTCATCCTCTTAGGTAGGTACCTCTCCTAATCAAACAACTAACTCCCTCATTCTATGCACTATCCTAATCAAGAAATTGACTCCCCATTGTGTGAATCTGTAACATACCCAGCCACCCACAGGCCGGGGTACGCTACCTTCAAGCCCGCCCTTGGACTTCTTTCTCTTACTGATACCTTTTTAAAATTTAAGGATGCATAAAAGGAAAGACTTTAATGACATGCACAACAGTAGTCAACAAGCATGCATAGTCTAAAGATTCAATTAAACGATAATTAAATATACAACGGAAATAAATTCATATACATGCAAATGATACCATAACAAAGATCACTTATCTTTATGAAATATGACACCAATTGGATGCAGACCAAGGATGTTCCACCCAACCGTAGACACTACTGTTCCAAATCTCAACAATAACGTCACCCCCAATCCAAGGCTATGAATCCACGAGGATGGTTCCAGAGTGTTACTTGGCTTCCCAAACCATTCATCACCCAAGATCGCACAGGCTTCCCAGCTCTCATAGCAATCCAAGTACCCAGCTCTCTTCTACCCAGCTTGCACCACTCGAGAGAACGAACCTCCACCCTTCTCTGCCACGCAGTCCCTCAGGCATTCCTTCTCCTTATTCGAGCTCTAGCACAACTGGTCCAGAATATCAATGTTGGAACTCTCAGGACTCGCAGCAGTGAGCAACGTTGGACACAGGCCAACGCATCTCAGACATGCAGGCCTCAAGTCACGGCCGGATCACACTAGTGACCACTACAACCCACCATACTGTGGCTAATTCTTTAGCAGTTTGGTTCCCCTTTCCCAAGCCAAGATGCGGATGAAGATGGATCAATGAATGGGTAAGTGGGTGCATGAAAGTGCATGAGGGAAATGAATGAACGTATAGGAAATCAATGGACAAGACATCATTCGACCCCCCCCCATCAGACCAGAGGTGGGTTTAAGTAACTTGGTGGGCAATCAAGAACCTCCTGGCCTTCCCCAACAATATCACATAACCGATCCCCTCCCTTAGGAGAAAAGAATAATTAGCATAGGAATAAACACTTAGCCCCTCAAACACCCTCTCTTGTGGAATCATAGCCCCCCTATAACTCTAGTATCTGTCCGTCTAGCAGCCAACCATGTATTTATTATTAATAATGATAAAAACATTACATGTCTTGGGCACACTGGCCTTTTAATAATTGTTTGGGTACCCTGGCCTCTCATCATTGTAACAATACATTATTTAAAATGGGGGTTCGAAACCCGGGGTGTTACAACGCCTCCCCCTTATCTTGGCACTGTCCTTAGTGCATATACAAAATAGAGATCAAAATCTCAATTTTTTTCAATAAGTTGCGGGTAATCTGCCTGCATGGCATCTTTATGCTCATAGGTAGCATCTTCAGGACCGTAGCAGATCCACTGAAATTTTACCAACTCTATAACTCGATTCTGGAGCATTTTGAATTGTTTGTCCAATACCCGCACTGGCTGAAACTGAAAGTCTCCCTCCATCTCTACCTGAATTAGATGCCAATCAATAACATGGTTAGGTTTATGTACATATTTCTTTAGTAAAGGTACATTAAATACATTATGCACATTCATGGAAGCATGCAATGAAAACATGTATGCAACTGGCCCTATTCTTTCAGATATTTCAAATGGACCACGGAATTTGGCTGCCAGCTTTGTACAACTACCCAATTTCAAAGAGATTTTCTTGGGCTTCACTTTCAAAAGTACATGCTCCCCTACTTTAAATTCTCTCGTTGTCCTGTTCTTGTTTGCATTAACTTTATGTCTATCCTGACCTGCCTTTAAATTCTGCTTGATCTTAACCACCTGGTCTTCCATGTCCCTCAGAAACTCCGGCCCAAGTACCACTCTATCTGTTGGGTTGTCCCAGCTTACTGGAGTATCGCATTTCCTACGGTACAAGGCTTCAAATGGGCTCATTCTCAATGAATCTTGATACCCATTATTATATTCAAACTCAACCAAGTGTAAGTAATCTTCCCACTTAGATGGCTTATCCATCACATACATTCTCAACATGTCTTCAATTATTTGATTGACCCCCTCTGTTTTCCCATATATCTGGGGATGATATGTTGTGCTAAAGTTTAGATTTGTGCCAAATCCTTTAAACAATACCCTCCAGAAATTGGAGGTAAACTTTGTATCTCTGTCTGACACAGTTGTCCTAGGTATCCAATGCAATCTAGCAATTTCCTTCATGAAAATTTATGCAATATTAGTCGTTGTATGTGTTGTCTTCACAGGCACAAAATGAGCAGCCTTTGTTAATTTGTCAACCACCACCATGATTGAATCATGTTTCTTATTCATTCTGGGTAATCCTGTGATGAAATCCATGGTGATCACTTCCCATTTCTTCTCTGGAATTGGCAATGGTTGTAGCAAACCCACTGGGTGCCTATGCTCAGCCTTCACCTTCTGACATTCCATACATCGAGCGATGTAATCGGCAACATCCTTCTTCATTCCCGGCCAAAAGAAATGGCTTCTTACTGTTGTAATTGTTTTCTGGTAACTAGGATGTCTAGCATAACTAACATCATGCATCTCCTTCAATACCAAATTCCTCAGTTCTCCAGAACTAGGAACATAGATTATATTTTTATGCATGAGTAATCCGTCTTCCTTTATCTCATGCTCCTTTATTTTTTGTTGTACACCTCCTTGTTGTAAGCCTTCCTTTACCTGTAGGTAATGCTGGTCTGTAACAAGACCATCTAAAAGTCTGACTGATGCATGCTGACAGCAGTAGCATGCATGGTATGCACTCTTCTACTAAGTGCATCGGAAACTTTATTCTCCTTTCCCTTGATATGCTTGATATCGAAGTCATATTCGCTTGAAAGTTCTAGCCATCTTGTTTGTCTGGCATTCAAGGTCGGTTGTTCAAAAAGATACTTCAGGCCAATGTGGTCTGTCCTTAATTCGAATGTCTTCCCCATGAGATAATGCCTCCACATCCTCAAGGTGTGAACAATGGCAACAACTTCCAAGTCATGCATGGCATAGTTCCTCTCATGTTCCTTAAGCTTTCTGGACTCATATCCAATGACATGTCCATTTTGCGTGACGACTCCCCCAAGTCCTTCCTTACATGCGTCTATACATACCACAAAACTTTCATTTGGGTCAGCAATATTTAACACAGGTGCACTAGTAAGTAATTCCTTCAACAGATTAAAATTCTTTTCACACTTGAGTGTCCATTCAAATTTAGTTCCCTTATTTTGCAAAGAAGTGATGGGATGAGCAATATTAGAGAACCCTACTATGAACCTTCTGTAGTATCCATCTAATCCCATGAAAGATCTAACGTCTAACACATTTCTGGGTGTTGGCCATCCTCTAATGGCTTTGATCTTCTCTGGTTCTACTGCTATTCCCTGCTTTGAAATAATGTGTCCCAAATAATGGATATTCTTTTGATAAAAAGAACACTTACTCAACTTGGCATACAACTGATGTTCTCTCAGTACTTGCAACACCAGTCTTAAGTGATGTTCATGCTCCTCTTTAGACTTAGAATAGATAAGTATGTCATCTAGGAATACTATGAAAAACTTATCCAAATAATTTATGAATATGTCATTCATTAAGCACATGAAGGAAGTTGGTGCATTGGTCAGTCCAAATGGCACCACTATAAATTCATAATTCCCATACCTGGTCCTAAAGGTTGTCTTATGAATGTCTTCTTCCTTGATTCTTACCTGATGGTATCCTACCCTCAGGTCAATCTTTGAAAATATCTTTGCTCCTCTTAGTTGATCAAAGAGGTCATCAATTCGGGGTAGAGGATACTTGTTCTTTATAGTGTACTTGTTAAGCTATCGGAAGTCAATACACATCCTCAAGGTTCCATCCTTCGTTTTGACAAAAAGTATTGGTGCTCCCCAAGGTGAAACAGTTGGACGTATGTACCCTTTCTTCAATAATTACTCCAACTGCATTTGTAATTCTTTTAACTCTGGTTTGCTCATTCTGTAAGGTGTTTTTGACACCGGGGCAGATCCTGGCACTAAATCAATTGAAAAATATATCTCCCTTCTTAGTGGCAATCTGGGTATTTCTTGGAATACATCTTCAAATTCTCATAGTACCGAGAAATCTTTGAGGCTTGTCCCTTTTGTATTATCTGGTTCTTCCACGTGAGCTTCATACAATTGAAATCCTTTCCTAAAACATATTTTTAGTTGTAAGGCTGAAATCTCCCTTATAGAGATGGGTCTTGGAACTCCTTTCACAGTGCTTTGTTTTCCATTTCCATCAAGACATGTAAATGTCTTGTTATGACAATCTAGGATAGCATGATGTTTGTCCAACCAATCCATTCCAATCAGAATATCATAAGACCCCAATGGTATGATATTTAGATCAATACTAGTATTCACGCCATTAAGACTTATGGAACAACTTCTGACCATGTGATGGATTTTTCTTTTGGTTCCAGTGGCTAACTGAACCAAACTTGCTTTTCCAAGTTTACTTTTCTCCAAATGTAATCTATCCAATATCTTAGGATCAATGTAACAATGACTTGCTCCTGAATCAATCAAAATAGAAACAGGCTGATTTATGATCTTTCCTTCCACCTCGATCACACTGGACTGGTACTTTGCTTGTCGATCATATAAAGTTGCATAGATTCTTCCCATATCTTTGACTGTTGTAGCCTCTTGAATGTTGTCCATAGTCTTCACTCTGTCCTTTCTGTGTGGTCAATCCTTGTACATGTGATCTTCCTTGCATCCCCAACATTGGATTGGTGGTCATCCCCTTTTTCCCAAGGAATCTTCCTTCTTGAAATCTCCCTTAGCATATTGATCTTGATTATTCCTATTAGGCTCATTCCTATTGAAGGAAGGTTTGAATCCTTTCCTCCTCTAATCGGACTTTACATTTTTCTTGTCCTTCCAAGAATTCCTTAGAGATTCTCTTCCCTGACCTTGCTCATACAAGTATTTATCCTTCCTGATGGCTTCAGTCAAGGTCTTGGGCCCATCATACTTGATCTTTTCCTTATAAAAGGCTAGCAATCCACTTAGAAATCTCTGTATTTTCACTTTCTCATCACCAATGAACCTAACATACTTTAACAATCCCAAAAACTTCTTCTCGTACTCTGCCATAGTCATGCTTCCCAACCTGAGTTCAAAGAACTCCTGCATTTTCTTGTCATAGAAATGATCTGAGAGGTACTCCTTCTGGAAGTACTTCTGGAACTGCTTCCAAGTGATCCTACTCTCATTAACATGCTCTACTTGCTTCAGTTGGTCCCACCACATTGCAGCTTTCCCGTGTAAATGGTAGGTGGCAATCCTGGCTTCCAGATTTGATGAATAGTTATGCAATTGAAAATATCTCCTAAGCCCAAGAAACCATGCTTTTGCATCATCTTCCCTTTTTCTTTCACCCTCAAAGGAAGGTGACTTGTTATTCCTCAACTCTCCTTGCAAACTATCTACCTCTTGATTCCTTCTTTGGTGTCTGACAGGAAACAACTCTTGACTGCTTAAGGGATCATTCGATGCATAAAAATTTCTTTCTAAGTAAGGAGGTGAGTGGTGTCCATGAACTCTGCTATCACTTCTGGAATAACCAGCTCTTCCACGAGCATATCTTCTTTCATGGAACCTCCCTTCTTCCTCTTGTCTTGAGTTTGATCCCTTCTTCATTTGTCTTTGCAACTGATTTAATCTCTGCAACACTTGAGCATTTATCTGACTTTTCTCTCTCATCAGTCTCTCGTTTTCTTCTTTGTAGCTCTGCACTTCCAGCTTCAGGCTTCTTACCATTTCTATTAATGTTGTTCTCCTTTTCCCTTGCATCCATTGGACTCTATCTCTGCATTACCAACTCTGGTATTTTGGCCTTCGGCCTCCTTATCGTGATTGGAGGCTCCCTCGCCTTCTTCCATTTCCTCAATACGCATCATGAGTTGATGTGATTAAACCTCTTAATTCTGAAAAATGTGCAGGCGACCATTTTGTTAGAATTATGCATACGATAAACAAAATTGCCAAACCATGCTACAGGTCTCTTTCTTTTTTTTGTTCATGGAGATCATATCCCCATTCTTCGAAAATAACAGTGTCATGTTATCCTTGGCTGACACAAAATTTCATCTTGTGCAGGCGCTTCCTTCAAACCACCCTCACAGGTGACCACGACTAGAAACCGTGGCTAAATCCTTCCTTAGCACTTTTTTGTCTCAAAGACAACCAATTCGTCCCTTAGCCCTCCTTCCTTTAACTCTCAATTTGCATATGACCACGACCATGACCCTGCGCTTAGTTGAAAAAGCACTTGTCCGGAGCTTCAGGACTTCGAAACTTTTAGCCAGAACTGAATCAACGGTCCTTGTCCTCTTTCACGATAAACAATCGAGATCCACTTCGGGACTCCACGCTTCAGGAGTCTCCACTTTCCTCGCTTGCCTCCTCCCGAAACACTTTTACCCAGATTTCATGATCTGTCGATGAGTGTCCTCCCATAGATTAGTGGTTGTGAATCACTTCGGCTCTTTAGGCTTCGAAAGTTTCAAACTTTCCTCCTACACGTTCTCCCGGAGTGCTTTCACCCGAAGTCGATGATCCTTCAACGTGTGTCTTCTGGAATCAATAGTCGATATGTACTCTGGACTTCGAGAGTTTTCGACCCAATGCAACCTGTCACATACTTCCCCACTGGAGTTCCCAGTCTCATTACTACACAATCTGTCGCCACGTGGTGAAGTACTGAAAGCAGACATGTGGCCCAATCAGGCGGGTGACAGGTGTCATGTTCTAACTGACATTTCAATACTCCATATGCTCAAAACTTACTGACATGTGGCACACAACCCATGTGTCCACATCACTTGGGTAATTCCAGGATCCACATCACCTCTAGGTGATGTCATCGTGCCCCATCACTTCGGTGCTTCGGACTTCGGGAGTTTCCACACTAGAACACTTCCAATTCTCCCGAACTTCGATTTTAGAACCGACCAAACTGTCGCCATGTGTCTCCCTTATCGGAAGCCCCATATTGACCCCAGACTTTGGGACTTCGGAAGTTACCACTGCAAGGATGAATGGCTACAATTCCTTCAAGCCTTCAAACTTCAGAAAACTCAAACTTCAACTTTTTTCTGAAATTTTTTTATCCGAAGCTCGCGATCTACTGACACGTGTTTCCCACGTATCGACGGCTATGATTTCTTTGGGTATTTTTACTTTGGAGAAATCAACTCTCAACCTTCATTTTTTCCCCGAAGTGAGCGGATTTCTGCCACGTGTCCTCTTGGATCGGACGACTGAGGTTCACTTTGGCTCTCTAGGCTTCGGAAATATCAATTCTCAACTTATCCTCGCTTTCTCTTTCCCAGAGTGATTTCACCATGAGCACACGATCGATTGATGTGTGTCCTCCTATGGATCGACGGTCCCCAACTACTTTGGCTATTCGTAGTTTCGATGATCGAGCATTAGCAAGTCACATCACTTCATGCCTTTCAATTTGTGGGGGCACGCATCGATGGTTTGGAGTAACCCTCTTTTCGCCCCACAAAGATCCTGATGTTGACACGTAACCCCTCGGTGAAACCATGGTTTGGATTGCAGGACCGCCTTGGGAAATTATCTCCCGTGCAACTTTGTTCCCCACAATGCCTCATGTCCATTGATCTCTCTCTCCCATGGGATCCGATGGTTGTGACATTAACCCTTTCTTCCTTTACATCGGACGACCCCTGTTCACCTGTCCTCTGATCCAACGATCCCAGATCTCTCCTGATCCTACATTGGTGATCACTCCCGAATTTGAAGGGAGATGGTCATGATCCTTTGAACCCCTTACAACAGATCTTTGACGATCTAACTCCTATGTAGATTCTACAAAGCCATTCCTCCTAAGCTTTTCAACTTCGCAGTCAGAGTTAGATCTTGACCACGAGACGCTGACCAACATACATGAACCATATCGGCCTGGTGTTTCAACCAGAAGCTCTGATACCAAACTGTAACATACCCAGCCACCCATAGGCGGGGGTATGCTACCTTCAAGCCCGCCCTTGGACTTCTTTCTCTTACCGATACCTTTTTAAAATTTAAGGATGCGTAAAAGGAAAGACTTTAACGACATGCACAGCAGTAGTCAGCAAGCATGCATAGTCTAAATATTCAATTAAACGATAATTAAATATACAATGGAAATGCATTCATATACATGCAAATGATACCATAACAGAGAGCACTTATCTTTATGAAAGATGACACCAACTGGCTGCAGACCAAGGACGTTCCACCCAACCGTAGACATTATTATTTCAAATCTCAACAACAACGTCACCCCCGAGGCAGGGCTATGAATCCACAAGGATGATTCCAGAGTGTTACTTGGATTCCCAAACCATTCAACACCCAATCTCTCATAGGCTTCCCATCTCTCACAACAATCCAAGTACCCAACTCTCTTCTACCCAGCTTGCACCACCCGAGAGAATGAACCTCCACCCTTCTCTACCACGCAGTCCCTTAGGCAGTCCTTCTCCTTATTAGATCTCCAATGCAACTGGTCCAGAATCTCAATGTTGGAACTCTCAGGACTCACAGCTATGAACAACGCTGGACACAGGCCAACGCATCTCAGACATGCAGGCCTCAAGCCACTGTTGGATCACACCAACGACCACTACAGGCCACCATACCATGGCTAATTCTTCAGCAGTTTGGTTTCCCTTTCCCAAGACAAGACGTGAATGAGGATGGATCAATGAATGGCTAAGTGGGTGCATGAAAGTGCGTGAGGGAAATGAATGAATGTACAGGAAATTAGCAAACAATCCATAAGTCGAACCCCCCCATCAGACCAGAGGCAATTTTAAGTATCTTCGTGGGGAATCAAGAACCTCCTGGCCTTCCCCAAGAATCTCATGTAATCGGTCCCCTCCCTTAGGCAAAAAAGGTAATTAACATAAGAATAAACACTTAGCCCCTCAAGCCCCCTCTCTTGTGGAATCATAGCCCCCTATAACTCTAGTCCTTTTCCATCTAGCAACCAGCCATGTATTTATTATTAATAAATATAAAAACATTACATGTCTTGGGCACACTGGCCTTTTAATAATTGTTTGGGCACCCTGTCTTCTCAACATTGTAACAATACATTATTTAAAATGGGGGTTCAAAACCTGGGGTGTTACATAATCATATGGGTTAGTCATCACGCCACATAATACAACAACCTCCTCGGTAAGTATGTTATTCTTGCACTCTATCGAAAGTCAAGCATATCCATCCATATGTCCATCAAGCATCATTAAGGGACTAGGAGACACAACACTCTCCTAGCTAGGTGAAAATACTTTTGGAGTAGCCCCAGAAGCTAACACTCCCTCTTTATTTGAAAAGTGTTTCTATAAAACCAATAAATTTCTTTTGAATTTGCAACCTATAAATCCCTTGCCTTCATAAAGCTTGAAGAATACCATTGTTCATGACATCAACATCATACCTACTCTACAAGAATTTGTGAGTCACTCCCACAAGTACATGTAAGCACACCTCATCTCATCCAAGAAATCATTTCTCATAAAGGTGTGTCTATCTCCAAGAAATATATAAATTATCCTCCAAATGGTGAACGTGCAAGTAAAGAAAAAATGAAGCAACTTTTTTCACACCATCAAACCTAGCTACTCCCTATTCATCTCAAAATTCCCCTCTGTTGGGGGTTCCAAAAGAACAATGACCTTCTATGAAACTAAAGGAACATAACCATGGATCACTACTTCCTACCAAACTTTGAAATCAATTCAGAATGAGGAAGACATCAATAATAATATGTCAAAACTCCAACTTCCCTAAAGTCAACATCATGGGATAAAAATTTTGGCACCACATTAGAGTTGTTCAATACATCTCACAAATAAAATCACATATTAAACAAGAGAAAGACAAGTGGATTAGATCTATCTAAAAACAAAAACTTTGCATACATCTCAACTCATCAATCTTGAAATATCAAGCTCGTGTTAAAAGTAACTACAACCCATGAAGGGTTATCATCAAACTGTAAACTTGAGAATCCTTCTCATGCACCTTAAAACCTTCATCCACTTAAGCAATAACCTCAACAAGCTCACATCCCTCTTTTTTAGAGAATACTGAAGCAAGAGCAACATTAAGTTCAACTTCATATTCTCGAGAGAATCTGACAACACTGTTATTGGTACTCATAACTACTCCCTTTAGCTGCAAGCTTGGAATCAATCATTGATTCCACAACCATAGGTTTTTGTATCATCCCCAGCCACCCACAGGCTGGGGGACGCTACCTTCAATCTCGCCCTTGGAATTATTTCATTTAAGGATACCTTTTAAAATTAAGGATGCATAAATATACAAGATTTAACGACATGCATAGCAATATCCATCAAGCATGCATAATCTAAGAATTCAATTAAACGATAATTAAATATACACAACGGAAATACATTCATATACATGTAAATGATAACACGACAGAGAGCACTTATATTTATAAAAATACGACACCAACTGGTTGCAGACCAAGGATGTTCCACCCAACTGTAGACACCACTGCTCCAAATCTCAACAGCAATGTCACCCCCGAGCCAAGGCTATGAATCCACAAGGACGGCTCCAGAGTGACTTGGATTCCCAAACCAATCAGCTCTCAAGCTCTCACAGGCTTCCCAGCACTCACAACAATCCAAGTACCCAGCTCTCTTCTACCCAGCTTGCACCACCCGAGAGAACGAGCCTCCACCTTTCTTTGCCACGCAGTCCCTCAAGCAGTCCTTCTCCTTATTCGGGCCTCCAGCGCCACTGGTCCAGAATCTCAATGATGGAACTCTCAGGACTCTCGGCTGTGAACCATGTTGGACGCCAGACACTGCATCTCAAACATGCATGCCTCAAGGAATGACTGGATCACACCCGCGGCCCCTACAACCAACTATCTCGTGGCTAATTCTTTTGCAGTTTGGTCCCCCTTGCGGAGACCAATACACAAGTGAGGATGGATGGAGGAGGTAGGTAAGTGCATGGGAGTATGTGAGGGTAATAATGAGGTAACACAAAGGTGATCGAAAGGACAAGCCGATAACCAACCCCACAATCGGACCAGGGGCGGGTTTAAGTATGTTCGTGGGGAAATCAAGAATCTCCTGGCCTCCCGAATAATCTCACGTAATTGATTCCCCCCTTTAGGAAAAAAGGTAATTAACATAGGAATAAACATTTATCCTCTCAAGCGCCCTCTCTTGTGGAATCATAGCCCCCTATAACTCTAGTCCTTGTCCGTCTAGCAGCGAGCCATGTATTTATTATTAATAATGATAAGAAACATTACATGTCTTGGGCACACTGCCCTTTTAATAATTGTTTGGGCACTCTGGCCTCTCAACATTGTAACAATACATTATTTAAAATGGGGGTTCAAAACCTGGGGTGTTACATCCCCTCCCCCTTATTTTGGCACTGTCCTCAGTGCATATACAAAATAGAGATCAAAATCTCAAATTTATTCAAAAAGTTGCAGGTACTATGCCCGCATGGAATATTCATGCTCCCAGGTAGCATCTTCAGGACCGTAGCAGGTCCATTGAACTTTTACCAGCTCTATAACTCGATTCCGGAGCATTTTTACCTTTCTTTCCAATAGCCATGCTGGCTAAACCTCAAAGTCTCCCTCCGTCTCTACCTGAATCAGATGCCAATCAATGACATGGTTAGGATCATGTACATATTTCTTTAGTAAAGATACATGAAATACATTATGCACATTCATGGAAGCAGGGAATGCAATCATGTATGCAACTGGCCCTATTCTATCCAATATTTCAAATGGACCACAGAATATGGCTGCCAGCTTTGTATAACTACCAAATTTCAAAGATATTTTCTTGGGCTTCACTTTCAAAAGTACATGATCCCGTACTTTAAATTCTCTAGCTTTCATGTTCTTATCTGCATAAAATTTCTGTCTATCCTGAGTTGCCTTTAAATTCTGCTTAATCTTGACCACCTGGTCTTCCATGTCCTTGAGCAACTTCGGCCCAAGTGCCACTCTATTTGTTGGGTTTTCCCAGCTCATTGGAGTATTGCATTTCCTACCATACAAGGCTTCAAATGGGCTCATTCTTAATGAAGCTTGATACCCATTTTTATATGCAAACGCAACCAGATGTAAGTACTCTTCCCACTTAGATGGCTTATCCATCACATACATTCTCAGCATGTCTTCAATTATTCGATTGACTCTCTTTGTTTTCCCATATGTTTGGGGATGATATGTTGTGATAAAGTTTATATTTGTGCCAAATCCTTTAAACAATCCCCTCCATAAGTTGGAGGTAAACTTTGTATCTTTGTCCAAGACAATTGTCCTAGGTATCCCATGCAACCTAGCAATTTCCTTCATGAAAATTTCAGCAGTATTAGTCATTGTATGTGTTGTCTTCACATGCAAAAAATGAGCAACCTTTGTTAATTTGTCAACCACCACCATGATTGAATCATGTTGCTTATTCTTTCTGGGTAATCCCATGATGAAATCCATGGTGATCACTTCCCATTTCTTCTCTAGATTTGGCAATGGTTGCAGCAAACCCGTTGGGTGCCTATGCTCACCCTTCACCTTCTGACATTCCATACATCGAGCAATGTAATCGGCAATATCCTTCTTCATTCTCGGCCAAAAGAACTGGCTTCTTACTGTTGTAATTGTTTTCTGGTAACCGGGATGTCCAGCATAAGGAACATCATGCATTTCCTTCAGTACCACATTCCTTAGTTCTCCGGAACTAGGAACATAGATTCTATTTTTATGCATGAGTAATCCATCTTCCTTTATCTCATACTCTTTTATTTTCATTTGTACATATCCTTGTTGTAAGTTTTCCTTTACCCGTAGGTAATTCTGATTTGTAACAAGACCATCTAAAATTATTCTCTTCAAGTCTGACTGATGCATTCTGACAGCAGTAGCATGCATGAGATGCACTCTCCTACTAAATGCATCGGCAAATTTATTCTCATTTCCCTTGATATGCTTGATATCGAAGTCATACTCACTTAAAAATTCCATCCATCTTGTTTTCCTGGAATTCAAGGTCGATTGTTCAAAAATATACTTCAGACCAATGTGGTATGTTCTTAATTCGAATTTCTTCCCCATGAGATAATGTCTCCACATCCTCCAGGCGTGAACAATGGAAGCAAGCTCCAAGTCATGCGTGGTATAGTTCCTCTCACATTCCTTAAGCTTTATGGACTCATATCCAATGACATGTCCATTTTGCGTGAGGAATCCCCCAAGTCCTTCCTTACAAGCGTCTGTACATACCACAAAACTTTCATTTGGGTCAACAATCTTTAACACAGGTGCACTAGTAAGTAATTCCTTCAACAGATTAAAATTGTTTTCACACTTGAGTGTCCATTCAAATTTAGTTCCCTTATTTTGCAAAGAAGTGATGGGATGAGCAATCTTAGAGAACCCTACTATGAACCTTTTGTAGTAGCCCGCTAATCCCATAAAATATCTGACGTCTGACACATTTTTGGGTGTTGGCCATCCTCTAATGGCTTCGATCTTCTCTGGATCTACTGTTATGCCCTGCTCTGAAATAATGTGTCCCAAGTAATGGATCTTCTTTTGATAGAAAAAACACTTACTCAACTTGGCATACAACTAATGTTCTCTCAGTACTTGCAATACTAGTCTTAAGTGATGTTCATGCTCCTCTTCAGACTTAGAGTAGATAAGTATGCCATCCAAGAATACTATGACAAACTTGTCCAAATAATTTCTGAAAATGCCATTCATTAAGCACATGCAGACAACTGGTGCATTGGTCAATCCAAATGGCACCACTACAAATTCATAATGCCCATACCTGGTCCTAAAGGTTGTCTTATGAATGTCCTCTTCCTTGATTCTTACCTAATGGTATCTTTCCCTCAGGTCAATCTTTGAAAATATCTTTGCTCCTCTTAGATGATCAAATAGGTCATCAATTCGGGGTAGAGGATACTTGTTCTTTATAGTGTACTTGTTCAATTGTCGGAAGTCAATACATAGCCTCAAGGTTCCATCGTTCTTTTTGACAAAAAGTACAAGGTGAAACACTTGGAAGTATGTACCCTTTCTTCAACAATTCCTCCAACTGCATTTGTAATTCTTTTAACTCTGGTGTGCTCATTCTGTAAGGTGTTTTTGACACCGGGGTAGCTCTTGACACTAAATCAATTGAGAAATCTATCTCCCTTCTTGGTGGCATTCTGGGTATTTCTTGGAATAAATCCTCAAATTGTTGTAGTACCGTGAAGTCTTCAAGGCTTGGCCCCTTCGTATCATCTGGCTCTTCCACATTAGCTACATACAATTGACATCCTTTTCTAAAACATATTTTCAGTTGTAAGGACGAAATCTCCCTTATAGAGATGGGTCTTGGAACTCCTTTCACAGTGCTATGTTTTCCATTTCCATCAAGACATGTAAATGTCTTGTTATGACAATCTATGACAACATGATGCTTGTCCAACCAATCCATCCCAATCAGAACATCATAAGACCCCAATGGTATGATATTTAGATCAGTACTAGTATTCACACCATTAAGAATTATGGAACAACTTCTGACCATATCATGGATTCTTCTTTTGGTTCCAGTGGCTAACTGAACCAAACTTGCTTTTCCAAGTTTGCTTTTCTCCAAATGTAATCTATCCACTATCTCAAGATCAATGTAGCAATGACTTGCTCCTGAATCAATCAAAATAGCAACAGGTTGATTTATGATCTTACCTTCCACC
>SNQJ01S0015891.1:7698-24470 GCA_010110895.2 Picea sitchensis | reverse complement strand
TACTTGCAATACTAGTCTTAAGTGATGTTCATGCTCCTCTTCAGACTTAGAATAGATAAGTATGCCATCCAGGAATACTATGACAAACTTGTCCAAATAATTTCTGAAAATGCCATTCATTAAGCACATGCAGACAACTGGTGCATTGGTCAATCCAAATGGCACCACTACAAATTCATAATGCCCATACCTAGTCCTAAAGGTTGTCTTATGAATGTCCTCTTCCTTGATTCTTACCTAATGGTATCTTGCCCTTAGGTCAATCTTTGAAAATATCTTTGCTCCTCTTAGATGATCTAAGAGGTCATCAATTCGGGGTAGAGGATACTTGTTATTTATAGTGTACTTGTTCAATTGTCGGAAGTCAATACACAGCCTCAAGGTTCCATCCTTCTTTTTGACAAAAAGTACAAGGTGAAACACTTAGACGTATGTACCCTTTCTTCAACAATTCCTCCAACTGCATTTGTAATTCTTTTAACTCTGGTGTGCTCATTCTGTAAGGTGTTTTTGACACCGGGGCAACTCCTGACACTAAATAAATTGAGAAATCTATCTCCCTTCTTGGTGGAAATCTGGGTATTTCTTGGAATACATCCTCAAATTGTTGTAGTACCGTGAATTCTTCAAGGCTTGGCCCCTTCGTATCATCTGGCTCTTCCACATTAGCTGCATACAGTTGACATCCTTTTCTAAAACATCTTTTCAGCTGTAAGGTCGAAATCTCCCTTATAGAGATGGGTCTTGGAACTCCTTTCACAATGCTATGTTTTCCATTTCCATCAAGACATGTAAATGTCTTGTTATGAAAATATATGACAACATGATGCTTGTCCAACCAATCCATCCCAATCAGAACATCATAAGACCCCAATGGTATGCTATTTAGATTAGTACTAGTATTCACACCATTAAGAATTATGGAATAACTTCTAACCATATCATGGATTCTTCTTTTGGTTCTAGTGGCTAACTGAACCAAACTTGCTTTTCCAAGTTTGATTTTCTCCAAATGTAATCTATCCACTATCTCAGGATCAATGTAGCAATGACTTGCTCCTGAATCAATCAAAATAGCAACAGGTTGATTTATGATCTTACCTTCCACCTCGATCATATTGGTCTGGTACTCTGCTTGTCAATCATTTAAAGCTGCATAGATTCTTCCCATATCTTCGACCGTTGTAGCCTCTTGGATGTTGTGCACAGTCTTCACTATGTCTTTTTTGTGTGGGCAATCCTTGTACATGTGATCTTCCTTGCATCCCCAACATCGGATTGATGGTCTTCCCCTTTTTCCCAAGGAATATTCCTTCTTGAAATCTCCCTTAGCATACTGATCTTAATGATTTCTATTAGTCTCATTCCTATTGAAGGGAGGTTTGAATCCCTTCCTCCTCTGATCAGACTTCTCATTTTTCTTGTCCTTTCAATATTTCTGCAAGGATTCTCTTCCATGGCCTTGCTCATACATGTATTTATCCTTCCTGATCTCCTCAGTCAAGGTCTTGGGTTCATTATACTTGATCTCTTCCTTATAAAAGGTTTGTATTCCACTTAGAAACCTCTGTATTTTCACTTTCTCATCACCAATGAACCTGACATACTTTAACAATCTAAAGAACTTATTCTCATATTCTGCCATAGTCATGCTTCCCAACATGAGTTCAAAGAAGTCCTGCATTTTCTTGTCATAGAAATGCTCTGAGAGGTACTCCTTCTGGAAGTACTTCTTGAACTATTTCCAGGTGATCCTAATTTCATTAACATGCTCCACTTGCTTCAGTTGGTCCCACCACACTGCATCTTTCTAGTGTAAATGGTAGGTGGAAATCCTAGCTTCCAGATTTGATGAATAGCTATGCAACTAAAAATATCTCCGCAGCCCAAGCAACCATGCTTCGACATCATCTTCCCTTTCTCTTTCACCATCGAAGGAAGGTGGCTTGAGATTCATCAACTCTCCTTGCAAACTATCTACCTCTTGTTTCCTTCTTTGTTTCCTAACAGGGGACACCTCTGGATTGCTTGTGGGATCATCCGATACATAAAGATTTCTTTATAAGTAAGGAGGTGAGTGGTGTTCATGATCTCTACTAGTACTTTTGGAATAACCAACTCTTCCGTGATCATTTCTCCTTTCATGACACCTGCCTTCTTCCTCTTGTCTTGAGTTCGATCCCTTCTTCGTTTTCCTCTGCAACTGATTCAAGCTTTGCAACACTCGACCATTTATCTAACTTTTCTCTCTCATCAGTCTCTCGTTGTCTGCTTTGTAGCTCTACACTTCCATCTTCAGAATTCTTACTGTTTCTATTAATGTTTCCTGCTCTCTTTTTTTCCTTGCGTCCATTGGAATCTGTCTCCACATTACCAACTCTAGTATTTTGGACTTTGGCCTCCTTATCCTGACTAGAGGCTCCCTTGCCTTCTTCCATTTCCTCAATACGCATCCCGAGCTGATGTTCTTAAGCCCCTTAATTCTGCAAAATGTGCAAGCGACCATTTTGTTAGAATTACACATATGACGATGGCCATGACCTTGCGCTTAGCTGAAAAAGCGCTTGTCCAGAGCTTCCAGACTTCAAAAATTTCGTCCAGGACCGAATCAACGGTCCTCGTCCTCCTTCACGATCAACGATCGAGATCCACTTCAAGACTATGCGCTTCGGGAGTCTCAAATTTTCTCGCTTGCCTCCTCCCGTAACACTTTTACCCGTAGTTCATGATCTGTCGACGTGTGTCTTCCCATGGATCGACGACTGTGAATCGCTTCAGCTCTTCGGACTTCAGAAGTTTCAAACTTCACTCCTTCAGTTTCTCCTAGAGTGCTTTCACCCTAAGTCGAAGATCCTTCGACATGTGTCTTCTAGAATCAACGGTCGGTATGTACTCCGGCCTTCGGGAGTTTCCAAACCAACGCAAACTGTCACATCTTTCCCCTTTGGAGTGCCCAGTCTCAAGACTGCATGATCTGTCGCCACGTGGTGAAATGATGGAAGCATACATGTGGCCCAATCAGGCGGGTGACACATGTCACGTTCTACTCGACTTTTCAATATTCCAAATGCTCAAATCTTACTGACACATGGCACACATCCCATGTGTCCACGTCATCCCAGGTGACATCCGCAAGCCATGTCACTTCAGAATTATGGGGTCCACATCACCTCCAGGTGATGTCATCATGCCCCACCATTTCAGCTCTTCGGGCTTCGAGACTTCGGGAGTTTTCATACTAGCACACTTCCAATTCTCCCGAACCCTGAATTCCCGAACTGGCCAATCTGTCGCCAGGTGTCCTCCTGGACCAGATGAATAAGATTCACTTCAGGTCTTCACTCGGAGTTCACGGATCTCCTCCACGTGTCCTCCTCAATCTGACGACTATGTTTTACTTCGGGGCTCCAGACTTCAGAGATCTCAAACTTCAATCTTTTTCCTCTAAAAAATGTTTTTGTCCGAAGCTCGCGATCTTCTGACACGTGTCTCTCGTGGATCAATGACTACGATTCCTTTGGGACTCTAGACTCCGGAAATATCAAACTTCAAAAGCTATCTGGCCCTATTGGATTTCATCTGAAGCCCTGGATATGACGACGCGTGGCTCTCGGTAGATCAATGGCTGAGATTAATTCGGGTCTTCGAGTTTCGGAAGTCTCAAACTTCAAACCCCCTCCTCGCTCACTTTTTCCTGGAGTGTTTTATCTGGAGCACGTGATCAGTGGACGCATGTCCTCCTACAGATCGACGGTTCCCAGCTACTTCGACTCTTCATAGGTTCGTCGCTCGAGTGCTAACATGTCACATCACTGCATGCCTTTCAAATTGCGGGGGTGTGCATCGACGGTTTGGAGTAACCCGATTTTTTCCCCGCAATTCTCCTGACATTGACACGTAACCCCTTGGTGAAACTGTGGTTTGGATTGCGGGACCGTCTTGGGAAATTAACTCCCATGCAACTCGGTTCCCTACAATGCTTGATGGCCATTGATCTCTCTCTCCTATGGGATTTGACGGTCGTGACCTTAACCTTGCTTCCTTTTCATCGAACGACCCCTGTTCACCTATCCTCCGATCCAATGATCCTGGATCTCTCATGATCCTACAGTGGCGATCGCTCCCGAATTCAAAAGGAACGGTCACGATCCTTCGAACCCTTACAGAGGATCTATGATGTTTCATCTCCGGTGTAGCTTCTGCAACGCCATTCCTCCTGAGCTTTTCAATTTCACGGTCGGAGTTCGATCTTGACCACGAGACTCTCACTAACAGACCTAGCCCATACCATCCCGGTGTTTCAACCTAAGGCTCTGATACCAATCTGTAACATCCCCAGCCACCCACAGGTCGGGGGATGCTACCTTCAAGCCCGCCCTTGGACTTCTTTCATTTATGGATACCTTTTAAAATTAAGGATGCATAAAGATACAATATTTAACGACAAGCACAACAATATCTAGCAAGCATGCATAATCTAAGAATTCAATTAAACGATAATTAAATATACACAACATAAATACATTCATATACATGTAAATGATAACACAATATAGAGCACTTATCTTTATAAAAATACGACACCAAATGGTTGCAGACCAAGGAAGTTCCACCCAACCATAGACACCATTGCTCCAAATCTCAACATCAGTGTCACTCCCGAGCCAGGGCTATGAATCCACAAGGACGGTTCCAGAGTGAACTTAGCTTCCCAAACCAGTTAGATCTCAAGATCTCACAGGCTTCCCAACACTCACAGCAATCCAAGTACCCAACTCTCTTCTACCCATCTTGCACCACCCGAGAGAATGGACCTCCACCTTTCTCTGCCACACAGTCCCTCAAGCAGTCCTTCTCCTTATTCGGGCCTCCAATGCAACTAGTCCAGAATCTCAATGCTCGAACTCTCAGGACTCGCAGTTGTGAGCCATGTTGGACACATGCCACTGCATCTCAGACATGCAGGCCTCAAGGCACGACTAGATCACACCAGTGGCCCCTACAACCAACTATCACGTGGCTAATTCTTTCGCAGCTCGGTCCCCCTTCCCGAGACCAATACGCAGGTGAGGATGGATGGAGGAGGTAGGTAAGTGCATGGGAGTGCGTGAGGGTAAGAATGAGGTAATGCAAAGGTGACAGAGAAGACAAGCCGATGACCAACCCCACAATCAAACCAAGGGTGGGTTTAAGTATGTTCGTGAGGAAATCAAGAACCTCATGGCCTCCCCAAGAAGCTCACGTAATTGATTCCCCCCTTTAGGAAAAAAGGTAATTAACATAGGAATAAACATTTAGCCTCTCAATCCCCCTCTCTTGTGGAATCATAGCCCCCTATAATTCTAGTCCTTGTCTGTCTAGCAGCCAGCCATGTATTTATTATTAATAATGATAAGAAACATTACATGTCTTGGGCACAGTGCCCTTTTAATAATTGTTTGGTCACTCTGGCCTCTCAACATTGTAACAATACATTATTTAAAATGGGGGTTCAAAACCTGGGGTGTTACAGTTTCGAACCTATTTCCAAGTTTGTCTTCCACAACCTTCTTCAATTCCAAACACTTGTTTTCTCTCCTAAGGTAATCCAAACCCTAGTGGTCTTTTGTATTCCTAGATTCCACCCCAAACCCTAGTACTTGAAGATAAGAGTACAAAATATAACCACATATGAAAATGCAACATGAAAGATCCACTCTCAGATCTTAGGTATAAAGTAAAATCTCTACATAATACAAATGCACAATATACCTACTAATATTCACCAATAACTTAGCATCACACTAGCTATCACATCTATGATCAATCTTTCAACAAGTACAATGCACAAGATGTACAACCAATACTATCACAAAGGGATAAGGATGGAAGCTCCCTCCAATCTATTACAACCACTGAAACTGAATAAGGTTGGCATTCTTGTTTAATCCTTGAGTCATGAGTCAACCAAAACAAATAATCCAGTTATCATCAATCTATCATAGAATGAATAAGCCACTCTCGAGATTCAATAACATGCAAAATAATCAAATATTGGTTTAGTATGCCTATCATGGGCATCAATCCACTCCAAATACTGGAATCCAATCGAACAAGTCATCCACCTATCATACGTCCTCCTAGGAATCTCACTCATTGAAAATAAATCCCATATCAACCATCAATGAAGTATATCTTCGACTTATCATAGGTGAAAACACACTCTCAGCACAAGAGGAACTAAGATTTTAACCCTAGTTTAACCCTTCATGGGTGTAAGTGTTCATCTCAGGAGCACTGGGGTTTCATTAATCAACAACCTCTCCCAAGTTCAACAACTAAAATATTTGAACTTCAAATCAACAAGATGCCAATCTTAGTCTGATAAGATCTGATACCATGTGGAGATTTCAAAAATTAGTGCTTAATGCAAATTAAAAAATTTCACCTCGTTTACTTAAGGTTTCCTACATCTATTTCATATGAAATTTTTAGATTTATGGTTGAATTTATAATATAACTTACAACATACTTCACTTTTGTCCAACCAAATACATAAGGCAACCCAAGAAAGAAACACCAACACAATACAATGTTCTAATGAACTCCAATGTTATTCCAACACTGTTTTTCCGGCCTAGGGATTGTTTCCCACAAACCCTAGGTCTTCTTCTCCTACATCACACAAGTGCTAAGAACCAATCTCATCCCTAGTGCTAGAAATTATCTTCATGTCTCCTCTAGGGTTTACATCATGAACCCTAGGTCTTGCTCCCTACAAAACTTCTCCAAGAAAATTACAAAGATAGAATAATGATTACATTAATAGTGAGTAATGACAAAGGCTCTCTCCTTCCATCTAACACAAGTAACTCTAGACCTAATTCAACAAGGAAACCCTTAATGGAGTGCTCTACAACACAAGGATGACAAATTCCACACTATGGTTTTACCCAACCCCAAGGTGGTGCACCCTTGAAACATGTTATCCATCCTCTAAGATGGTGCACTGTCCAACACATTGTTAGTCCAATACTCCTTTTACATGATGGTTTGTTCCCCAAGCATCCTTACACAAGGTGATCCTCATTTATTTTTGTTCCACATGTCCTCTTGTACCCAATGGTACTAAATAGGTGTGCCAAGGTAGTCACTTTCTCCAATGCTTCTCCTCAACATATGTGTCTGGGTCTACAACATACCTCCATGAAGTATGTTCCTCAACCCAAGCATCATCAAGTCAAGAATCCAACCTCCAAGGTGTATGTCACATGGTCCCATGCTCTGAGGGATAAGTGCCCTCCTCCAAATGCCTAGTACTCATCTTGCTAGGTAGGTGTCTCTCCTAATCAACCAACTCCCCCATTGTGTGCACCCAATGGGTTAGTCACCACACCACATAGGATAACAACCTCCTAGGTAAGTGTGCTATAATAATACTCTATCCAATATCAAGTATTCACTCAAACTAAGCCATCCATGTGTCTATCAAGCATCACCAAGAGACTAAAAGACCTATTACTCTCCTAGATAGGTGAAAACAATTTTGGACTAACCCCAAAAGTTAATAACCTAAACATAATATCCCTACGATATCCACTAATTAAGAAACTATTTCTTTGAAATAGTTAAAAAATCTAGTTATGTTGGTGCTTCCCCTGAATGATTTTACTTCAATAAAATGCATTTAAAATCCCAACTAAAAAATATTAGAATAATCAAAATAATAATAACAAGAGACTAATACTAAGTACTAATTCACTCACGAGAAATGAGAAGCTTTGAGCCCCGACCTTGAAAAAGGATTGCATCCTTGATTTAAATAAACTACTATATACAACAAAGAAATATTCAAATCCTTGGATTTTTATAGGATTGTTTTTGTATTTTTTTTTTAAATTAAAACTATAAAAGTTGCTTTAAAATCTCTAAAAGTATGGCAAATATTTGAATTGAAAGTGAGGCCATATTTCTCCTACTTATTGATTTTATATGGTGAAAACATTAGAAGGAAGTGGAACGTATATAATATGTAGTAGATATTTTTGAATATTAATATGGAACTATATTGTGAGCCGACTACCCAGTGCTAGAGTTTAAGTCATTAAAACTAGGTGGCTAAATTAGTGGAAAGATCGATTCTTATATTATTTTTGTACAAACTTGTATGAATCCATTCCATCAACTTATGAGACTATTGCTGATGTATATCTTTGAGCTTATGTGACATAATATCTCGTCTTTTTCGACTTGATGCATTATTTGATATCAGTTTAAAGCATCACCTTTGTTGACTTGATGCATTATTTGATATCAGTTTAAAGCATGCTTGTTGTTTTATAGGAAATTTTAAGGATATATATTTATATTGTTTTTTTTTTAGTGTAGAAACCTTTTTGAATTCTATTAATTCTTAAAATGCTAACTGTAATGTTTTATGATATTTTTATAAAATATTTAAATTGCAAATAATTTTATCTAATTTTTAGAAAATTTTGGAGTTTTCCATTAAACTGATTTTATTTTATTTCTAGAAAATTATCAAGTGAAGTTATTTTATCTTAGAGAATTTGAACGAATATTGATTTTGAATTGGAGAATCATTTTTAGAAAAAAAAAATGGAAAAAATATCTCAATGGAAAAAATTAGCCCCTAAACAATTACACCCTCTCTTTGATGCCTCCATATCATCCATAATGTTTTGGACATCGTGTTTGATCTCCTCGTAGCTCCTTGTCATCTCTAAAATATGTAAGTAACTTCTATAGGAGTATGATGTCTAAAGGGGNTTAGCCCCTAAACAATTACACCCTCTCTTTGATGCCTCCATATCATCCATAATGTTTTGGACATCGTGTTTGATCTCCTCGTAGCTCCTTGTCATCTCTAAAATATGTAAGTAACTTCTATAGGAGTATGATGTCTAAAGGGGGTTTGCTAATATCAATTAGAAGGGAGTTTGAAGTGTAGAGATTTGAATAGGTTTTAATAGAGAAACTTGATCCAACATACAAAGTTGAGTTTCATTTATACTATAGCATATGCCAGTTATATCTTCCAAAATCTTTGTGGTAAATAGTTGTAGACACCCTTCAAATTTTAGTAGTCATCGTTGTCAATGCTTTTAGTGGTCATGAGAGAGTCATATTATAGCATATGTTAGTTCCCTTGGCATTTTGTTCTAAATTATACTTATGGACACTCATTTTTAGAGCCTACCTTATCATATGTTCACTAGTTAATAGAGAAAATGGTAGTTTCATATGCCCATTTTTCATTATAGATCTTAATTAAAGATGCTCTAATTACTCATTTTTTATTATGGATATTCCAATTTAGTTGCTACCATTATTAGTATTCAATATTCATTAGAGAGTTGTATTACTAGAAATGTAGACTATTTTTTTTTCTAAATCACATTTGTGGATACTCCAATTTAGAAGATAGTTTTATAAATGATTTCAATGGTCATTAGGGAGTCATATAGAATTTAGTTCCCTTGGTAGAAATTATAATTCATTTTATGAATGAACTTTCCATCATTATTAACATGTATTTTCTAGGCCAATCATTGATTTTTAGTCAAATTGTATTGGACTTGTCGCATGCTTTTTAGAAGATAACTTTATAAATATTTTTAATGGTCATGAGAGATATAAATATTCCCAATGGTTATGAGAGAGTCATATAGAATTTAGTTCCCTGGGTAGCAATTACAATTCATTTTATGAATGCCCTTTTCCATCATTATTAACATTGCTTTTTTTGGTATTGGACTTATCCCATGCTTAATTTTAATGTTGATCTAGTGAATTATCTTATAATGCACTTTTGTTTTCTAAAGTTCACTTAAGTAATGTGTAATGTTTATTCCCAAGTGGATAGAGTTGTAATGGTGTGACGGAAGTTTGGCATCAAATGATTAAGCATTATGAATGAACAAAGTTCTTGTTGGGATCCTCCCTAGGGGTGTATGGGGTGTCGAAGAGCTCATTAGAGTAACAATAGTGGAGACCATTCAATATAAGGTGGATTGGGTTTACTATGTTTGTTATTATTAAATAAGGCCATCTATGTTAATTAGTATTGAATAAATTTAATGTTGCCTCATTAAAGAAGATCCACTAGGTAGTTAGGAGGTTGTTATGATTATGGTTCTCTTGTTAAATATAAGTAAGGATGAAATCCTCCTTATAAGAGGTGTGGAAGAATATGTATTTGGAGGTTAGCGCTTTGAAAGGTTGTCCAACTTTAAGAGGCAAGCAAATATGACTGGATTCTTTCCATAAAAGGACCATTGTAAGGTGTTTCCCTACCTTAAGGGCTTTTTCTTTTTTAAATTCTGGCTATTTTGGAAACTAGGGCAGGTTCGTACCCGTGTGACATAGGGTCGATTTTAGAGTTTTTCTATGACGGTTGCACGAACTACATGGTATATATGTTTTGATAATGTACTCAAATTATCACTAGACCAATGCCATTGGAAAGAGGATTTTTGGGCCTTTGATTTGGTATATTATATGATATACTTCCAATCAATATTGAGTGCACTAAAAAACTTACAAATTTCCACCCTCAATATCCTAGCTCTCATACTTACCATGGCTTATGACATTTTACAAGGATATATTGGCCCCCCTCATTGAGGAATACCATATTATATGGAAAATGCAAATTATGTCAAAGAAGACCCTCCTATAAGTTTTCTTGAAGATACTATGGATTATAAAGAGCATCTCAAACAATGGTTACACAAAGTAGAAAAATTTCAACCCCCTCAAGTAGTTCGAATAATGCAACTCCAAATGGAGCATCAAATACAAAAGATATAGGAAGCCTATAAAGCAATCCAAATGATGGTAATTTGGAATGATATTGAATATCAATACACAAACAACATATGTTATTGTTGGTATGATTTAGAGAAGGCTTGTGAGGAATGGTATATGGACAGTTGTATTTTTTGGGAAACCAACTACTTCCAGCTTCTATTTGATAACACTACTCCACCTTATGTGAAGAACATTGTTGCAGGAAATTAGGAGCCAATTATAACAATCAGTTTTTAACTTGTTTATTATAGTAGTGTGCCTTCCAGATCCACATATGACCTTTTGCATTTATGTGGACAATTTTTTGGATATGGCCGGATCTATATATTTGATCCACATGACCATGTTAGGCATTTGGAGCACTATTCTCAGCAAGGTATTGAGCTCAAGTATATTTATTGGGGAGTTAGCATGAGTTCTTAGACATGGGACTCATGTTTATGGATGAGCTCTTTGGATTACTTCAGTATTGCAATTGACACTTGCAAATGGTACATTTCCTACTTCAACATGGTAGTCAACACTCGTACATGGGACCTAGGTTTATGATGGAACTTGTTGGACTACTTTAGCATAATGGCTAGCACTTGTACATGGGACCATGGTTCCCTAGCTTACAATGAACACTCGTCCATGGGACCTTGGTTTATGGTTGTACCTCCTAAAAATAAGTGTTGAGGGAAACACTTTTCTAAGGGAGGTGGAGTGTTAGGATCCTCCCTAGGGGTGTAATGGGGGGTTTGAAGGGCCCATTAGAGTAATAATAATGAATTCCATTCAATGTTAGGTGGACTAGATCCACTATGTTTGTTATTATTAAATAAGTCCCATTATGTTTGTTAGTATTGAATAAATCTAATGTGACCTCATTATAGAAGCCCCACTAGGTAGTTAGGAGGTTGTTATGATTATGGTTCTCTTGTTGCTATAAATAAATATGGAGTCTTCCTTGTGAGAGGTGTGGAATAATATTGTATTTGGAGGTTAGCTCAGTGAAAGGTTGCCTAGCATTAAGAAGCAAGTGGACATGGGTGGATTCATTCCATAAATGAATCATTGTAAGGTGTTGCCCTACCTTAAGGATTTTTGGTAAGGTGTTTCCCTACCTTAAGGGGTTTTGTTATTAAGAAAATGTAGAGCATTTATGATATCTTGTTTATGATTCAACTTCTTAGGTTATAGATCATAACAGTTCTACAAGGTTGGCTTATTTTAAACTCAAAATTTAGTAATTGTTATCTTTGATGTGAGGTGATCACAAGGAAGAATCTCTACTTGAATGCAATGCATCATTTAAATGCCATCTCAAGAGAAGACTTATATAAACTAGGTAAAAGTGTTTTCAATAAAATGTAAATGACAAAGATAAGAGTTTCAACTCACGAGCATCAGTTGGAGAACTTAAATATGGAATTACATCACCTTTGGAGAGGCATCCAATAAACAAAAGACCTTAAAGAAAGTAATAAAGAGAGGTTGTAAGTGCTAAAAAAAAAGATGACAATATATGCATTATGCATTGGAATATTTCAAAGACTTTGAATAAAGCCTAAAATAAGACCATGAAAGTTTTCATGCTTCTTGGTTCCATAAGATTATAGAGGAATGTGAGGATGACCATGAAGATTATTTTTATTATTATTATTGGTAATTGTAATTTTTTTTGATAGAATATAGGAACAAATACTTTTAAAATACTTGGATATATAAAAACAGTTCATATTACCATAAGGATGTTTATCCTTTACTCTCTCACCCTAAAGGTAAAGGTGGATCACTTGTGTATTTTTTAATATAATATTACTTCTTTCTATTTGAAATGTTGCTGAAGTATGAGGGATTAAGGATTTTTATTCTTTACATTGTTCAAGACTTTGAGAACTCTCTCACCCTAAAGGTAAAGGTGGAGCACTTGTGTATTTTTTAATATAATATTACTTCTTTCTATTTGAAATGTTGTTGAAGTATGTGGGATTTACTAATGTAGTGATTAACTTAAAACATGATCTTTATAAATATTTGATTTGATCATTAAAGTTTAAAAATAAATTTTCAGCATCAAACTCATTTTTTTTATTTTTTTATAGACACTTATAGTTAGACATTAATAATTTGCTTTATAAATATTTGATTTGATCATTAAAATTTAAAAATAAATTCTCACCATCAAACCTATATATATTTTTTATAGACAATTATAATTAAACATTAATAGTTTGTTTTAATAATGTAGGAAGGGCTAATCATCAAAATAAAATATTACTTTAAAAGACACTAGAGATTAGAGTTGGCCAAGCCTTAAAGAACACTAACACTATAAACAATATTAACATATTAAAATAATTTGATATATATATATATATTATAATATAAGTTATATTAATATAAAACATATTAATTCATTATGTTCACAATATGAGTACAATAGAGTTACTAAATGCTCCATATGTGGTTCTAATTGGGTGGAGGCTATAGTAGGTGGACATTCTATTCATGGTGACATATAAGGTGGACATTCTATTCATGGTGACATATACTTTTGTTTACATAATTTTATTTAACTTTCAATTATAACAACAACAAAAAAATGGTTATGATTCTTGAGCCATGTGCCCTTTGGCCAAGGTTATCAATAAGCAAAACCAATTTTATTTAACTTTCAATTATAACAAAAAAATGGTTATGATTCTTGAGCCATGTGCCCTTTGGCCAAGGTTATCAATAAGCAAAACCAATTATAGATATTATTTAGAGATAATTTTTGCACAAGTATTGGTTTGATTCTTGCTACTACTTAGAGTGATGTTATTGTTGAGCTCCTTCCAAATTCTCACATGCATTTGGTTTTTTTAATCCCTCTTGTCAAATGTGGGATGCAATCTCTATATTCAATGTTGTTAAGTATGTTTTCATGAGAGAAATAATTGTGGAAGTTCTACACAGTGATTTAAGGATGAATCCTTAGTTCCATTCATAAGTCCACTATGATGACTTCTATAACTTAGATCAAATCTTTCAAGCTCACTTCATGGTATACTATTTTATATTTTAATTTGTTGTAGTGTAATCCCTTAAAACATCTTAATCTCAAACTTCATGGTATACTATTTTATATTTCAATTTTTTGTATTGTAATCCCTTAAAAATCTTAATTGCAAAGTTTGAGGTCAACTGTTAGTGTAAATATGATTATTCTATTAGTTTTTCCTTCCATATGTGCCTCTTCTATGTGTGAATCCTAGTCCAACCATATCTAATTCATTAACATGCTTTGGGTACACTATTGAATCAATTTATACACTTTTATACTTCAATACAAAATAGTGTGCCCATATGCCTTTGCATTTGTTTGAGCCTTGCACATTTAGGAATTACCGTCTTATCTTTTAAGTAAACCCTTTTGACATTCATTCATGAGCTAACTATTTCCTATTTTTTTGTTTTCATGGTGCTAAAGCATTGTGAAAAAGAAGTTAGGAGACTAAGAGCAAGGGGCATAAGTTTGGTCAAGAGGAGTTAGAAAGAAGGGAGCCAAGTAAACAATGATATAAGGGACCTAGAAAGGATAACATGTAAATCTAAATACTAGGTCCATAATGAGCGTTGTCAAAATAGCAGGAAACACAACCCATCCTTTATTAGGCTCTAGAAGTGGTATTGTAACACACCCGACCCCCTAACCCTTTGGCTGGTGGGGTGTCAAAATTTCCTTTTTCATTCCTCAAAACCCACCTTTCTTCATTGCCACTGAAATCTAATTATGGATTCATAATCTTGTTCTATTTGTCGAGAGTTTTCCAACGATTGTAACCATGCTCAAAACAATGCTCTGGATCAAAAGTTACAAACCCCTTAAAGTTTAGAAACCTTTTTTAGCCATAGGCCACTTCATTTCCATGTGTCGTCCCCGATACTTGTGTCATCCGACGTTGGCGCACCTGCCACCTCACCCTTCGATACCTTGACGTGCCTGGCCCTCGAAATTCGACGACTCAGATTCACTCAGATCCTTTCATCGTCGTCAGAGTTCTTCTCCATCGGAGTTATATGCCACCCCAAACAACATACTTCGACGACATACACACTAACAGGTCCATCCTCCAGATCCAATGGTTCTCGCACTATGACATTCAACAGTCCCGATTTCATCGATGCCTCAAACTTGCTCGAAAACTAACATTCGCCTCCTCATTCTCACGCTAAGTGAGCATGTGGGACCCATGTAGATCTACGATTGGGATTAAATCTCTCCTACGCACCAATATATGACCCAGATCACCTCTTGGAGTCCCTCCCGTCGGAGCCCAACCACTTTGGATCCAACATCTATCATTCGTCGCGATTACTCTCCAACTGATCGACGGTCCTCAGACCATTTCATCGTAGTCAGACTTATTTCTCATACCCTCTCTCCAGACCTTCGACCGCCCTCCTCCGACGAATGACCGAAATATATTCATCACTCCAATTCAACGACCAATATTTAAGGTGATGACCTAAGGGCCTTCTCGCCCAACTGGACACACTCTCGTCATCTCGCGGGACACGCTCACTGCCATGCTGACATCCTTGGACACGCAGCATACTCACAAATGACCATTTGGCATGACACATGGCCCTGTCACCGATCATGACACGTGGCACTTATATCGCGTCACAAACCGTTCCCTCAAAATGTCAAATCATCTTGACACATGACACAATCGCCAATTGACACGTGGATCTCCTACGTGGGCAGACGTGGCTACACACATCATCATCGAGTCAACAATCATCGATGATTCCTTGTCTTCTTCATCGTCGAACTCCTCGCAAGTCCTCGTACCCAAGCACTATGACGAAGGGCCAAGATCTATCCACGTCATTGAATCAACGACTGAGATCACATCACGCCCACTCTATGATCAACGGTCCACGTCCATTCTCAGATTCTTCCTCTATCGGAGTACATCCCCTTCGGGTATCCAAGGCTGCTCCGACGATACTCACTGCAATGGATCTAATGGTCCAAACCCCACCGAAGCCACTCTTTGATGGATCAACGATCCTTGTTGAATCAGAGTCCTTGCAACCTTTCCTTGGGAATTCCGATGGCACCACTATTCGACCAATGGTCTAGATCTTTTCATTATGTCGATCCAACGTCTGCAATCCCTTCTAGCCTAAAACTCTATTTTTCTTCATGGTATCAGTTTGAATCAAGACTTAACCAATTTAGGGATTCCTCTAGGTCTTTTCCAAGGTTTTTACCAAACCTTCTTGACCTTCACCCTCGCTCACAAACCACTAAGGCAATCTCTCTTTATTGCTTGGATGGGGTTTTACATCCTGCAAGCCTTTCATTTCATTACAACAAGTTTTATACAGGACTTAAGGTCCCTTAACCCATACAAGAATTTCTTCAAAATGATAGTCCGAATTAGGGCTTAACCCTTTGGGGGATTTTCCTTAGGCTCTTTCCTTATCCACAACAAGCACAAGCATATTGTTTGGCACCCAACATGTGTCAAGATGAGGAAGAACACATGGTTTAACGACCTGCATTGACCTTCTTCATGCCATTATTACAATTAAGTTATCATGCCTTTAAGGGAATATTGCAACCATTCATCTCAATCCCCTTACAAGTTCTTACTTGAACCGATACAATTCTGCAAACTACACAAGCGTATTAGAATTACACAGTGTATTAGACTTGCAAATTATCGTAGGGACTCATCTCAGTCATACATACATGTCTATTCAAGAAAACATCCACAGGAAACAACCATTCATTATGTTCCATCGTTACTCAAGTACACAGACTTGCAGTGAAACAACCAATCTATTCATCAAAAAAGCATACACATCCATGAATACAAATACATGAATCCAACCATATATTACAGTTCAATTACACAGGGTATAAAGATACTTATCTATTACAATTGGTGACCAACCAACTGACTGTGGGTGTATTC
>SNQJ01S0015890.1:100299-125317 GCA_010110895.2 Picea sitchensis | reverse complement strand
ACCCAGGTACTAGAGAGTATCTTCCCGAGTGTTGTTCTCGGTGACACTATAGCAGTCCGGCGACCGATAGGTTTATCTACAGAGGGCTTCAGGAAATCTAGGCTGGTCCGTACACAGGTGTTGTCTGATGCACTACCACTCAAAGGGGTACCAACAGGGGTTACAAGGGTGGCCAACAAATGTGCGCTTAAGAACCACTTGTATTTCCTGCGTGTATGAACCCCTCAACCACGGGTTTATGCGCGTAACGACAGATCTCTATGGCTTAAAGACGTCGGAATACATCTCTACCCTGGAAAAAAAATTACCCACAATTTCTGCCAAGGAAAGTGCTCTGATACCACTTGCAAGATACCAGATATATAAAATATGCAGAACAGAAACAAAATTCTAGAAATAACAGAATAACAGTAAAATATCCAGCATAATCTTCACAATACACAGAAATGATTCACGAAATAGCAACAGAAATAGCACTTTGAATCAGATAGCAATGTTCACAGGCCTCTTCGAGGGGGCAACCTCCAATCGAGCAGCGATCTATTACAATAATATCCAAGCTAGGGTTCTCATACCCTCGACTCCTATTTATACTAAAAAGAAGGATCTAGAGGAAGATCCTTCTAGAAGCGGAAGCTTCTATTAGGTCTTCTTACATTCACCTTATTCTATTTTATTGAAAGGTCTTATTAATATTGACCTTTATTACATATGAATACATTGATCTACCTATGTGCGTGTTAGGACCTTAACAGAATCGTGGGAGAGATATTACTGAGGTTCCCTTTGGAAAACACATCATGTGTATATCCGGGAACGATCGATATGACAACAACGGTCGATGGAGGCGAAATCCATTGGTAGTTCTCAAGAGTGTGTTGTTCCAAAAAGAGTATGGAATGATGATGCCCATCGTCCCAAGGGGTGTCCTCCATGACGGACATGATCATCTCATCAGTGGGAAAGATAACACAGAAAGGATCAAGAGACAACTCAGAGGGGGTAGAAGGTGTTGTCGATTGAATGGCATGATAAGCAGATTCAACCGAACTTAACGGCATGACGTCGCTGAAACGAAAATGATCTCCAGGGTCAGGGACAAGCCAAGGGTCATGTGACACAGGAAGTTCGTGAGGCACGGTGGAGATCATGTTGATAGAAGCAACGGATGGGTGTGGAACATTAGGCAGTGGAATAGGGAAAGTATCCATTAACGAAGAGTCCTTTAAAATGCCTACACCGACATTCTCGTAACCCGGTGGGGTTTTAGCTATAAACGACACATTTCTAGTGCGAGTATCAGAATTGAAGAAGGCAAGTTGGTCAACAGTAACTACCTTTCCTTGATGAGGAAAACGTACTACACGGAAAAGTGTTGACACTACCGCACGCATGGAATCTATCCAGCTATGACCAAGCAGAAGATTATAATCAAGGGGAGCATCGAAGACTTCCACTTCAACTTGGACGGTCTTACCTTCTAGTGTAACAGGAAATAATGGAAGAACACCGTAAGGCTTAAAACCAGAGCCATTGAAGGCTTTCAGAGTATTTTGTGATTCATTTAAAGGAGGAGAGCCAATGGATTTCCAACAAGCAAAAGACATTACACACGTAGAGGCACCCTCATCAATAACAAATCGACAAATGTTCTTGTCAGAGACAAAAACTTGAATTTGAAACGCGAGTTGAGGTGGTAACCTTGGAATGTGATCTTCCAAGTCAAAGACTATTAAATTCATATCAGTTGGATCAATTCCACCTATAGCTTTCAACAGTGCCTTCCGTTGTGCAGGACAAGACTGAAGGACTTCAAGGGTTGACATCGCTGACGGTGCCTGGGCTAGATCTTACACTATACTGTAATTCTGGGCCGCACGAGCATGAGGATTGAAAGTTGATTTCCTAACAACACCATTAGGGGGTCACAATACTGTATCAAGGTTCGTTCATTCAAGATGAAGAGGATCGTTTGTAGGTGGAGCCGGTGGAGAGGGTTGTATTAAAGAAGGAGGTAAATCGTCAACCTTCTCCTTAGATGGAGTATAATCTTTGGTTCTAGTCATGAGTGCAACGTTGTTTTTCTTAGAATCACCAGTGCACATCAAAACATATGATGTGATAGAAGTATATGGTTGGTCATGAATGACCAACTGAGCCTGTTGTTGAGACGGGAAGGGTTGGGACAAGACTGTCGGGGTAGATGGTTTGGACGTTCCTTGAAGGAACTTAGTGACCTCGGCACATCATGGACAATCCTTTGTGTAGTGATCGTCACCATAGATAAGGCAAGGGTAGCGGGGTTTGTGCTTATCCCGATCTTCAACAGGGGTATTTTTAGGCTTCTCTGTTTGATTATTATTTTTTCCCTCCTTATTCTTGCCTCTCCCCTTTTTAGATTTATTTTTACCGGTCAGGGTAGATTGAACGACGTTCACCTCAAAAGTTTTACCAGTGGAAGTGGCCGGAGATGGAGCATTATGAACATTAGAAGAAGCAAACTTAGGATTGGTGCTTGAAATAGAATGTGATTGGGCTTGGGCAGTACCAATCACACCATCAGCTGCATGTGAGGCAGCTGGAGTAGTTGAAGTGCTGGAAGTACCATGACGAGGTAACTCAGGTAAGAAATCATAAAGTGTTCCCGTTTGCGAATAAACGAGATCAAGATATTGAGCACGACTTATAGCCTGCTCTTCCGTGACAACGCCACCCATGGAAATGTCTTTACCAATTTCGTTCACAAAGGATTTTGTAAACCATTCGGCCAGTAACTGATCGGGGAGTTCAAGTTTAATGAGACGTCATCTCCTTCTCCACTCATGGATATGATCAGATATATGAGTGCCTTTAGTTTTTTTGAAGGAAGTCAAAATCTCAGTCCCAGTATCATAACAGATCGGTAACTGGTAATGCATAAGGAAAGCCATAACTAGGGTGTTGAAATCAGAGAAGAAACCTCGTGGCAATTCAATATACCACTTCGCAGTAGAACCGGTAAGGGTTCGTTGAAAAATACGTAGACGAATAGAGTCATCCATCAATGAGTTGGATGAACACCATAGGTGAAAATTCATCACGTGATTGTTCGGGTCCTCTCCCGCTTTGCCATCGAATTTAGGAATGTCTGATGGAAGCTTAGCTAGAATTGCAGGCCATTAGGGAGAGTGACGAATAGGATCATTGAGAAACCTAGACAAATATGGCAAATCCAAAGTAGCAAGAAAAGGTAATTTTCGATTCACCTGCGGGTACTGGTGACTTTGGGGTGGAAGCCCTGTCAGAAAACCAATAGGACCGTACGCAGTCTGTCCATAGTGGGAAGATCTCGACTGATTCGGTGGTGGTTGGAGAGGATAGTAACTCCAAGGATTGTAACCTTGAGTTTGATTAGGGACCTGAGTTTGAGCATTGTGACCCTGACCCCAAATAGGATTGGGTATACCTGGATATGGTTGACCTATAGTAGGGATAGTATGTTGCCCCCCAGTCATTTGAGGAAGATTTTGTAGCATCTGATTCCAATACTGGGCCAAAGTTGTAGGTATATTTTATTCAAAAGGTGGGGTTGGTCCCCCTATCGTAGGTGGTGTTCCAACCGGAAGTTGTGTGCCAATCATAGGTTGTGTAGTAAGTGGATTGTGTCCGGTAAGAGGAAGTTGAGTGGTACCACC
Organism: Picea sitchensis; assembly: GCA_010110895.2. Taxonomy (NCBI): domain Eukaryota; kingdom Viridiplantae; phylum Streptophyta; class Pinopsida; order Pinales; family Pinaceae; genus Picea; species Picea sitchensis. The sequence goes on along the minus strand of SNQJ01S0015890.1, from coordinate 121,643 downwards.
CTGTCCACCAACGGGAACCTGCAAGTTACATGTAATGGACGGTACTGTGCCACTAGGATTAGGAATGCCAGAAGGAAATTGAGGGAGTGTCAGAATAAAACTGGGAATAGGGTGCCCAGGAAAAGGAAGACCACCTGGAGAATCGGTTGGGGTTTGCGAAGGTGTTGGATTGGAAGCATTCAACAAAGCATTCAATGCATGATAATTGGGTGGTAGTGTTAGGTTGACATCAGGTATTCGCTGGGTATTGATAGGAGCAAGACCAGCTGCAGTAATCCCGGTTGGGACACTCGTAGTATTTGCGAGATGGACCATCTCATCAAAGAGAACAAAGTGATAAGTGGTATTCACCGGTATAGTCTCTGTCTCGGAAAACACTGGAGGGTTGATTTTGTAAACTGGCGGTGACTCAGTACCAAAAAGGACCCTTCAGAAATCACTCGACCAAAAAGGATCTCGACCTTCTACACCGGGAAAAGGCCCAACAGTTGATTTAGAATATGTAACAACTGCTTCTTTAGAAGAATTTAATCGCACAAAAGGTCATTCACCATGGAGAATGCGATAGTCCTCTCTAGTATTGGTAATTCGAAAAGGTTCTAGAGATTCAGTTGATTCCACTTGTGGTGTGGTGACAACTGGGACTTCACTTGTTTCCACGTGTGGTGGGGTAACAACTGGGACTTCACTCTGGTGAGGAGATCCCTCAGGTGTACTGGTAAGCAAGGGTTGAGAATCGTCCAGATGCTCTGGAGATAAACCTTGCATTCTACATGAATCACATGGGGGAGAAATTGTAAACGAGTGACAAGCTCCGCGAATAAATTCTTATGGTCAACTTCGAGAAACAAACAATACGCACTAGTAAAACAAATCTAGGAAGCAATCACCAGGCAAACAAGACCTTCTAATTTCGAAGCCACTAGTTGGTGATGAAATCCAACGTCGCAACAACGAGACGAGAAGGGGCAGGTCTAGGATGGAAAAGTTACACTGACGACCTTCTTAATGGACTTACGCCCTGGTGCAAGCTCCCACACATAATCGTGGGTATACCCTCCAAGGAGCCCGAGTGAGTTTGGTCAACGTCAATTCCAGGTACCGTGAAGACTTTCCCCTCCACAATTACCTTGGGTAAGAACCTAGAGAGATAGGCCACTAAGGTCACCAAAAACAACAGTAAAGCTTGGGGGAACAGTCGACAGTCCGATCCACACGCAAGGGCAGGGTATCTAGCCTGAAATCAACTCAAAAGGCTTCCACTCATCATTGTGGGTATACCTCTGAGTGAACCCCATAATATGTGCAATCTCTACACTGATGTCAACAAAGCAGCGTGAGTAACTATGCCAACAACAATGCGACCTAGTGCTTGACCCTTGTGTAAGAAGGGCTTCCCAGGACAATATGTTGCAAATGGAATTTAACACTCCCTAACTCAAGATGCTATTGTGTGTTTTGAGCTTTTGGAGAGTGTATCTCTTCTTCCTACTCCAAAGCACTAGCCTAGCTAAATGTTGGTGTAAAAGAGCCCTAGAAAAGAGTTACTAAATAAATTTTATGATTACGCAATGTTCTTAAGAGCTGTTGTTTACTCAAAGGTAATGGAAATGAAACTTATGTTGTATGACCCTGACCCAAACAATGCAAGTACGAGAATGAAATATAACACTTTTCGTTCAATGAATCCTATGTATGGGAGAGAGAGAAACTTTTCAGATCAACCCTGTACTACAATGCAAAATTTCCTTTCAAATGCCAACACAAACAATCACTTATCAAATGACAATGCTCTATGTGTCTTTTTCAAATACTTCAACAATCTCTAAAATTTTATTTTTCAATGTGTTCTAAAAGACAAAAACTTTTTTTTTTTTGAAAGAAAAGCTTGTTGTTCACTTTCCAAAAAGAACCCTCACTATATCAATGAGAGAGAAAAAAATCAAATCGTAAAGAATCAAGCAATATCAACCCAGTCAACTCTTTCAATGAAAGCAAAAAATAAAGAGCAAACCAATGAATCTTCTCAATGCAAAAAAAAATGTTCTTTCAAACCAATAAGCAAATGAGAAAAACCAAGTACTCAACTTTCAACCAATCACTAGTTCTCAACCAATCAAACACACTCAGAATCTGAAGTCGGAGAGAATGGTTTTTCCAAGAAGAGTCAAGAAACGAAAGTCAAGACACAAAGGACAAGAAAAACCTTGAAACCCTAAAACTGTTCACGCATGTAAACTAAAGAAAGAAATATATCAATCAATGGTCCAAGAAACCCATAAGAGGTAATTCAATTGATCTGAGCAGTTAGAAAAAACAAAAATTAATTTCAAAATTTTGAAAAAAAGTGTTCGCAGGTAAGCAATATTACATAGTGCGAGAATATATGATTCTCGTAGATGACCTTTTAGCAAGGTGCGAGAACCTCGCACTGAAACCTATGTGTAGGGTGCGAACCTTCTCAATTCTCGCAGGCTACAATGAAGTGCAGTGCGAGAATTCCTAAACATATCCAAAAATTTGAAAAATGAAGTAAAATTCAAAAAAGCTTCTGGACTCGGAAGGTCTATCAGGATATCCGGAAGACTCAGAGACTGACAGGATAGGAGAAAAATGAAACCAGAGAAAATGGACACAGAAAGACACAAAAAACCACAAAGAAAATGGGATTGTTCCCTAGTGGAGTCGCCAATTTAGTTATTGGATAAATCTGTAAGTGCGGACACAAACCGATCTCCCTAGATCCACCTGAATCTAGAACAAAGCAAGATATAATGATACTCTTTCCCTAGATTTAAACTATTGAATATACTAAGAGGCACGATTAAAGAATATACCTTATAATCGCTTCCTTTGGTCTTTGTTGCTCCTAATTCACTCCAGTGCTCTCGTACAGTCAAGATCAAAACAATACAAACCAACCGAAGTGAAGAAAGCATGATCTATTCAACAGTTAATCTATGTATATGATCAAGGAGTTATACAATAAAGTGGAACTAACTTTATGGGAAAGGGACACATTACTGTATCATATTGATAGAAAGTAAATATTACAACCTGAGCCTTGATGTTGCAAACTTCCTTTCGATGGCCCTTAGCTCTGACACACACACTTGCTCACTTGCATGAAGAATATCAACCACCTTTGATAAACTTGCTGGAATTCTCTAGCTGCTATAGCTTCAGTCCTTCACACAGTCTTTCACTAATTCTCCAATAAATCTCTTGCTTTTTTACTTCTAATCTTTTCCATGAGAATCCCCTCAATATATAGGAGAGAATGAATTAGTTACTTGGATAAGAATGTTCCCAAAATATCAGGAAATCCAGTACTTAGATAACCATTCGAATGCCATCTCATCCTTCTAGAAGCTTCGAGAATTCATCTTTTTCCCTTCTTTAGAAAGTGTTCACACCCTAGTAGTTACACATAGTGTGAACTTCTCGCACCCTGGCTTAAGGTAGCCTGTGAGAATCATGCATTCTCGCAGGAAAATGTATTAGCAGCCTGCGAACCTTCCTCAAAAATGTGATTTCTGGAAAAAGATGAAGGTAACTTTTCTCAGGAGAAAGTTCTAATGAAGAGCTTGAGTACACAATCATCAATACATCATCATGACAACCAAAATCATGGGTAACAAAAGTGTTGAGGAATTCTTTGTATGGTTCAAAAGGAGTGGAAAGACTCATAGGATTGGTTCAGTGTAGAGGTTTAGTGGATTATCCAAGTGTTCAGTGTGAAGTTTAAAATGAGTGTCATGTTTAAGGGTGACTGGAAGAGCTGTTTACAAAAGTTTTCAAGAAACTTGACCCACTTCCTTCAATTTCCCCCCCCATCCAGATAGATGAGTACCTATTTTTAATTTAATGAACTCGAGGACGATAACACATGCTTGATATAACTCACCTTCGATGAGTTCCTCTTCCTTTGTTTAAAAAACTAGAAGAAGTAAGGGTTTGTCCCCATACCGGTCCTTCAATGTGTAGTTTAGTGAGTCCAGAGAAGGAAAACTCGGTGGTTTTTCATGTTTAGAGAATCTGAAAATAACTTAAAGGAGACTCCAGGGTTTTCCTTTTTCATAATTTTAGTCTCTGAGGTCCGAACAAGAGATAAATTATTACTCAAAAGATTCCCTTTCAAACCTTTTAATGAGTGTGAAAGGAAGCAAGATCACTCGACAATCTTTTCATATTTAGAGAGTCTGAAAAGAGATTAAAGAAGAATCTAGGGGGTTCCTTTTTTGTATAACCTTTACAAGTACGAAAAAGTGATAAAAGTATACTCAGTTAAATTCTCATGTATTTGTGAGTGCGAGAAACAACAAATACTAAGCTCATTGGTGTTACAAAGTCATTGAAAGAATTCTGCTCAAATTCTTGTTAAATCAAGTTGTTATGGACAAAAGATGTTATTAATTTATTTTAAAATGATAATAAACACAAAAATATACTTTATAATAAGGAGAAATGACCAAATTGAACATATGAATTACCAAACTAGGTCAAAAAATCATTTTTACCTTTGTTTTTTACTATTCTCCTATGGTCTTTAGATTTTTACCTCTTTTGGGGTGTTTTTCCAGTGTTGATTGCAGGGGATGTGAGTGAAAATTTTCAAAACCATCTGGATCAGGTTGGTTGTTTTCTTCTCCTCATCATTTTGCATTCCTTTTTATTGCTCTTTAGCCTTTAGTTTAAGTGTTCTAGTCTCCTTGGGAAGCACTAGAGCACCAAACTATATCGACGCTCCCTCAAGGCATCGACGATAGCGTCGATCATGATTTTAACGCCCTAGTGTGTGTGTGTTGAGGGAACACTAACACTTTGTTATCTTCTTTGAGGGAGGTCTAAGTGCATAAATCAAAATGTTTTTTATTTTTAGGCGAAAAAGAGGCAATTTATTTCCATGAGGGTTTAGCTAATTATGATTAATTGGTGTATTTGCAGGTTTCATCCATAGCTAGCCATGATTGAGTGGAAATAATGTGAGCATGATTTTGATGACATTTCCGCTCTTCAAGACCCTCAAGTGAGGGTGGATTTACGCATTTTTGGCTTGCTCAAGTATTTCAAGCTTCAGAACATGAGGAAATAAGTGTTATTGCTTAAATACTTGATTGGTCTATGGGACAACATTGAACAAGTGTTCTGAATAGGGTCACATATTCTTGAGTTTGAGATAGACGATGTGTACTTTTTGATGGGGCTCTCAAGGAGAGGGTCACCCATACTCGTTTCCGGACACCAGGCTAATCTGCGACCGACCGAGGCATATCTTGTCGAATACTGCATACCAGGGTCACAGTTGGTAGGAGGAAGGATCATGATAAAATATGTGAGGGATATGTCACCTTGATCTGTCCTATTATCCATCACCAAGTTGGTGGGGAGAAATAGTGTTCATCTTGCTTCAAATTCCCAAATATCTTATGCCATATAGTGTTTGGAACGATTGTTCAATTGGAGAGCATGTTTCCTGAGGAATGTTAAAGAGAAGATATCCAAATGTAGAACTGGTAGGAAAAAATAGTCTAGATATGGTTCTTTCTTGGTTTCATTTTTCTTATAGCAGATTCCCCATATGCAACCACATGTTACAATGATAACACATCTTATGATTGAGCCTCGCATGGAGAGGTGGACCAATCTCTCCCCCAAGTTGTAGAATGAACCCTCGACTTTCAAATTCACTGTTGACTTCCTCAAATTGTGGAGGAGGAATTTGGTGGTGATTGAGGACTTCCCTTATGTTGGGGTAGTTTTCATAGGCAGTGCTGAAAGAAATACAGTGGGATGCATCAGGTATGAAAGATTATAACCTTGTAACAATATTTTTGTTTTTTTTTTATATGTTTTTGGTTGTTCAATGAGGGATATAAACCATTTCATTTTCATCATGCAGATAGAGGTTCGTCGCATCCACTGGAGATGCCAACATTGGGGAATCGTGGGGTTTCATAGGCTATGAGCATGACTTCGTAGTGGGGGGACTCCGAGAGGTGGAGAGGAACCTCCAGGGCTTGACCATGGGAGTCCCACCCCTAAGGAGGAAATATGTGCCTCTACACCTTCAATGACATACAGTTGGGATCTCTGAAGGCCTCAATCATTTTCTACAAAGGATGACATGAGCAATAGTGTGATCTGTAGAGAAAAACATTATTCAAGAGGATGATTAGAGTCCTTAGTCAATTTGTAGTATTTATGATGATATTATGGGCATGAAGGCCCAAGTTTTACCTCATCATGTATTTTGTATGATGTATTTCAAAAAACAATTTCTATTATGCATATATATATATATATATATATATACATGAGTTTTGTGATGCCTACCTATGTTGCATTTTTTTTATGTGATGTTTTTGTACATATGATTTATGTTTCAAATGTTTATCTATGCGCAATATAGCAATCCAACATATAATTCTCTAACAAATACGCGATCATGTTGAGTTCTCTCGATATGTGTTTGTACTCAAGAAATTCAAAAGATCTTTCGAGACGACGAAACCTTGGATGGAGACTTAGTAAAGTTGAAATGTGAACGATGTACTCATGATTTTGTTGACGGGCCATGAGTTGGGAGTCGAGGTTGATAATCAATTGAGATATACCTAGAGAGGAGGCTTCGGTTAAAATTTTGATGACCACATGATACTATGCAACGTTATTGGTTGCAGATCCGAGGAAAATTCCTCCCAAAATCACTAACTCACCAGAGTGGTAGATGACCCAAGTTGTAGAAGTGATGTTTTGGGTATGTCGACTAGCGCCATCCGCAAACCTGAAATAGGTGGGAAAGGATGATATCGTCTTCACATTCAATCAACAAGCAAAGTATAAGTAGCAGCTGAGACAAAACTTATGCACGCAAAAGAAAATACACACCAAGTCAAAAGTATATAGTACATTAATATACAAAGCACACATGCGAGATATTCTATGCATAGTACTTATTGAGGTAAATCCCATTTCAAGGCTCACCATGAGATATTCCATCATAGTCTACTAACTCGTAGGAACCTCTCTGTAACATGTGTTTTATGGTGTATGTCCCATGCCACATGGATTCTGATTTTCCTGCCCCCAGTTTGTCATGATATTGACCATATACCAGGACTAGCTTTTCTTCTACAAAAGTGCAAGGTTGGACAGACTTATCATATTGATTTTTCATGCATTTCATTGATGAGAGAAGAATCACAACAGGTTTCATCCAACTTGGTCATATATAATAATTTTTCCTCTTCAACAGAAGTGTGAGGCAGGAGTTCTAAGGTGAGTTTCAATGAAGGGATCTCGCATTCAATCGATAACACTGCTTCTATCCCATATACCAACTGGAAGGGTGTAAATCTAGTTTCAGTTTTAACTGAAGTTCGATAATCCCAAAGTGCAGAGAAGAGTTTCAATTTCCAAGAGGTTTTGTTCGCTCCCACCATGTGTTGAAGCATGGTCTTCAGGACTTTGTTGATGGATTCAACTTGTCCATTTGCCTGAGCATAGTAGGGGGATGAGTTTTCATGGAGAAAACCTAACTTGGTGCATAATTATCCCATCATCTGGTTCTAGAAATGGTTTCCATGATTAGTTACAATAGCTTGTAGGACACTGAATCGAGTGATGATTTGCTTGAACAAAAAAAGTGTTGCAGTGCGACCATCGTTAATAAATGTAGGCATAACCTCAACCCATTTAGTGAAATAATCAACAACAATGATGATATAACCATGCCCCCCGACTGAGGTAGGCTTACATTGCCTAAAATCGACACCCCATTTTACAAAGGGGTCGATGGCGACAATGAGATGAAGTGGAGATGGGTGGGTACATGATTTCCTTTGAAAGATCTGATAGGGTGGGATTTTTTAATGGCCTTGATGCAATCTTTGAATATGGAAGACTAAAAAAAACCGACACGTAGAATTTTTTAGGTTGTATCCATCCTAGAAAGATGATCGCCACAAGATCCAAGGTGACATCCATTTAACACTTGTTCATCCTCTTCATGGGTTAAGAAACATCAGAGGAAAATATCAATGTCACGGTGGTAGAAGGTGTCACCAATGATAAGGTAATGCTTTGAGTGGTGTCTAATGTGACATCGTTCATCACGTGAAATGTTAGGATGAAAACGTTAGGTTTGGAGATAGAGAATAATATCTCCATACCAAGGATCAGACGTACTAATAAGGAACAAGGATTCATTAGGAAGAGAATCACTAGGCTCAGTATCCTCATCCGAATGGGGAAGATCGCAAATTAATTCCGCAAAAACCAATGATTTCTTTGCCTTTGATTTGGAAAAATTGAGATCGAATTCTTGGAGAATGACGAACCATTTAAAATATTTTCTCTCGAGTAATTGACGAGTAAATATGTGGTACATGGGGTTCGAGTATGCGATGGTCGTGGTAGTGCGTAGCAAAATGTAATGGTGAAATATTTGGATGGTGATGACTGCTACCAAAGCCAACGTTTCGACATGTGAATACCGAAGTTTGGGACCTGATAGACTTTTACTCTGATAGTAGATCACATGTTCTGTGTCATCTTCATCCTCTTATACTAACACCATAGAAATATTGGAAGTGGAGGCAACCAAATAAAGGATATAATATTTCTCATATTTCGGTGGGTGAAAAAGAGGTGTTCTCATTAAGGCATGCTTAAGAGCATCAAATTATTATTGAGTGGTGGCATTCCAGATGAAAGGGGCATCTTTCTGCAACAATATCATGAATCCTTTAGTAATTTCAATGTAATTGCAAAGGAAATGTCGAATAAAGTTTTCCTTCACTTACAAACTTTGCAGTTGAGTGAGGTTGTTGGAAGGAGGCAAAGCTAGAATGGCTTTGACTTTGAAGGGATTCACCCTAATCCAATATTTGGAGAATATGAATCTGAGGAGTATCCTTGATTCGACAACGAAGATGAATTTATGGGGGTTCAAACATACGTTTTAATACCGACATGGAAGAAATATGGCATGTAGGTGACCAATGTGGTCTCATCGGCGAGACGAGTGAGCGGGTAAGTCATCGAGGTAAGGTTCAACAATATGTTTGATATCGTAGAATTTATACGACATGGCCCGCTAAAAAGTGGATCCAACATTTTTAAGGCCAAAAGGTAATATCTGATAAGCAAAAGGCCCCCAAGGGTAGATAGAGGTTGTTTTATGTTGATCATTCGGTAAAATGTCGATCTGGTTATATTTAGAAAATCCATCGATAAAAGATAAAATGACGCTTTTGGTGCAATTATCGATAATTTGGTCGATAAAGGGTGTAGGGTAATTTTCATTGGGACAAGCCTTATTAATATCCCGATTGTTACAACTGAAATTTCATATGCAAAATTGCGCGCAAATGGTCAAAGAAACACAACAATTCCAACAACAATTAGTTCGCCTACAACACTAAATGAATTCCAAAGGAAAAAAACTATACAATTGGGTAAAAAATTGACATACACAAATTCACCAAAGGAAGCATGTGCACAATGCGCAGGCCAACAAAGCCCTCAGAGCACATAATGTTCCAAGTGCATGAATGTGTATGAGAAAATCCACACACTTCTATGAACGGTGCATTTATGGATCTTGTCGACCCCTCAACCACTTATGGACCAACTCCCAACATGATTTGACCTTCATATCTAAGAAAAATCCAAATGGATGGCTGGTCAAAGACTAGAGGGTGCCTTAAAAGGCCCCTTGTTCACACCAACAACCAATTACATTTTTCCTTGAAGAAATTCTATAAATAAGAGCCATGGGTGCACTAAGAAATCAATATCTTCATTATATTGTTATGTTGCAATAATTCTCCCTTGATAATCCTATTTTCTCTTTGGAGCCTTCAAGCATCATTGCAATAGGACATTCCACTCACCTCTTGAGGGAATAGGCATTGATTTTCTTCACCATTTTCCACTTTCTTCCATTGTAAGAAGAGCTCTCCATTAGGGAACTCAATATCCCTCCCAAGGAGGAAGAGGGGACTCATAAGTCCTCATTTTTTCTCTATGATGTTTTTCCTACTAATCTATAGATCCATTGGTAGAATTATGTTGGTCATTGGTTGATTTTTATGGTTTTAAGTTTCTCATGCTTTCTAACTTTTATTTCTTATTTGTTTTAGTTTGTTTCTTTGTTTATTACATGTGTTTGGGTTGCTTAAGACACTCACAAACTTTTGTCTTGTCTAGCAGGCTCATGTAGGAATGTAAGTGTTGTTGTTTTCCTCACCCAAGTGAAAAAACCAACACAACAGATTGGCAACCATACTGGGTATAGGTAACAAATTCCACCCTATTTGAGCTTAGAGAGCACTTATTTTTCATCAATTTGTCTTTCAAGTACCAAAACTAGCCTAGCCCAACCTGCCAAAGGCAAAATTCAGAGCTGGAGGAGGAGTATTTCACTTGGAAACTTTTCCCCCGATGCATAACAGGAAGTGTGGGGATTTTACTACCCACAGTCGTGCACTGTGCGCACCACAAACTTCTTTTATCGACACATTCTACGCATTGTGTGCCCTCTATGCACCTGTCAAAATTGTAACCCGCACACATATCCAATTTTTTAAAATTGTAAGGGTTTTATGGTGATTTGAAGGCCCCTAACCTTCAATTTTTCTCTTTCATGCACTTTGTAAAGACAACTACACTCCACTTAGATTCCTTTCTCATATTAAAGGTTAGCTAGCATAGGCACTTACGGGTTAAAAAGAACCAATATTCTCCTATTTTCCTTTCATTGCCACATGGATGGCTTGTTTGTCTTGTAAAATTTTAAGTTGAGGTTGTTTCTTTCACACATAAAACACTTACATTGGGACTAGAAGTTAACTTTTACCTTTGAGTATCTCTTCTCTTGCACCCTAGTGTGATATTGAGAATTATAAATGTGGTTAAAGGGAAATTTCATATCCCTTAAAAAAATCTTTAGGAGAGGAAAAATCCCCCCTAGGGTTCCTCTTAGTTTTTTGAAATCATCTTAAAGTTGTAAGGGCCCATACATGCCCACATGTTGCAAACTTAGGATAGTTTCTTGAAATTGCTTTCTTAGTTTACATCACAATCTAGGGAAGTTTAAAGATCAAAGTAACGGGCCCATACATGCCCACATTCTTGCAATATAGGATAGTTTTAAAGCTTTCTTAGTGTAAACAACATTTAGGGAGTTTAAAGGATTTGTAAAGGAACCATATTTCCACATGCTAGTTCTTTAGGGATTTTAAAATTCCACAAGGTTGTACCTATGACACTTAATAAGCTAAGTAAAAAATATTTGTAAGGATCAAATGAACTCCACATGTTGTAATCTCTCACCTAACTTATTAAAAACTTGGCACACTTTTTCACTTGCTTGCACACAAAGCCACTCCTCACACACATAATTTCCATTTTTTAATTGTGGAGGCTGAATTAGGTTTTCTCCAAAGGAATTTGGAAACATCCCACTACTTCTTTGGAAATTATACACACCCACTTAATTCAAACGAGATTGGTTCACACCACTAATCTCTCATCCCACCACATCTAAATTTTTTTCTAAAAACTCACTAAGTTTTCCTCCACAGGAGGTGCCAAAATAATTTTTTTAGTCTAGGTAGGATCTCGAGGGTAGGTATCCAAATAACCCCCCGTTATCTGGTTCTCACATTTTCAAACATTAGAGGTTGAAAAATACAGAACTTTCAAATCCTCCAAGTGAGGTGTTCCTACACCATAAGGAAGGGAGATACCCATGAAGAGTTGAAGGCCAAGGTCCAGTTTTTCTATGCATCCCCCCTTGATTCAACCAACTCTTGGAAGGGATCCAACCCATGACCCATTTCTGAGGCCAAAAATATAAATGTCGCACTTTGACCGAGGTACCCAGTGACCAAAATTTAGGAAATTTACCCTGGTGGAAATTGTGGGTTGCAATTGCACCTTGATCATATTTTGTGTGGCTATTGGGAAATATCTCCATTTCTTTCAGGATATGAACCCTGTACCCCTCATTATAATTGGTTATTCAAACCTTCACTAGTTCCTCTTCCGGTGGCTTCAGACCCCACTATTGAGTGATTTTGGAAGGCCCAGTGCTATTTTGAGAGGAAGCAAGATACGTCTTTTAGGACACGAGAATTTGTTTTTGTTTTTTCCCCCACACAGATAAAATCCACCTACCCACATGTTTTCTCATTTATAGTTGATTTATGTATGATTCTCAGTTGATTACATACAATTGTGAGTTGTACTATCTTGTGAAGGTCCCAAATATACAAAACTCTTGTTCATTTATTTCTCTCTTATCACCATTTTCACACATTCACTTTGCTAGTTAGACACCATAGGGGACCCACTGAATCCCCGTCATTCCAGATGCTTACAGAATGTCCCTCCTATTCTAGGAGGAGTCCCTAGTCTTTCCAACTCACTGACTCAACCATCTCACACCCCCGTGAGTGCTACTATTTTTTGATCAACTTTACTTGGTTCCACTTTGCTCGGGTCCAATTCCCAAGGCCATCCATACATTAGTTATCCTTCACAAGGAGGTAGGGGGGAAAATTCTTCTCAAGGGAGAAGTACAACCCCACCAAATCCCTCTCAAGGGACAGGTCCACTACCTGCTCACACGATGGATGGAACTAATCCTCCACCAAATCTCCCTATGCCATACTTGACATCACTCAACATTATTGATTTAACCAAAATCATGAATGATCCCATTTTTCATGATCCCACTTGGCCCAATATGCCTACCAAACTACCTTCATATATTACAAAGTTTGAAGGAAAACCAGGGGATGATCCCACCAACCATGTTATGATCTTCCACTTATGGTTATCTTCAAACAATATCATGGATGATTCTATCTTCCTAAGGTTGTTTCAACGCATTCTCACTGGTTCCTCATCCAAACGGTACGTGGACGAAAAATCAAGGTCCCATGCAACCTTTGAATCATGGGCCAATGCCTTTTTGTCCTTTTTCCAACTACTAGTTCATCATGATACTGGCTTAGAACTTCTCTTGAATTTCAAACAAACTAGTGCTATCCATATAGCCGATCACATCCATGAATGGTGTCGACGTCGTAGTTTGTGTCAAGTAGAAACCACCAAAGAACAACATCTTGATTGGTTTGTCAAATCACTTGTCTCTGTTATTGCCAAGGATGTGGAATCCACCTTTCCTCAGACATATGAAGAGGCCATCAGCAAGGCTCAACAGTTTGACCTCCTCTATGCTCAATCAGGTTACTTATACATAGTGTTACCTAATGCACCCAGACCCATACCATTTGGCCAGGATAAACCTGGGATGTCCCATGATGTGGATGGGTTGATTAGTTCCATGACACATCACAACATTTACAACCAACCACCACCTATTTACGGTGCACCTCAATATCTGAAACCATATGGAGGGCCATCTTATTACCCTCCTCCAACTTACCAAAAACCATATCATGTTGCTCCCCATCCACCCATGGGTGGCCCTTCATCGATACCCATCATGTGTTTGGCCTCTCAACCAAATTCAAGTTCAACTTCTACCTCTGCATACAACCTGGGCACTAGTGAAAGCACTTCACCTTCCTATGTGTCCTATGGATCATGTCCACAAAAAAAACCATATTTTATGTTTCATGGTCCTCCAAAGTTGGTTTCTCCTCCACCAGGACACCCACATACTGACGTTAAATTTGTTTATCCCTCTCCCATTCAACAGATTCAGGATTTTGAACAGTTGAATGTGCAAAATCTGGACCATCAGTCAAATAGTGCCAAGAATAAAGGGAAAAATTGAAACAATAATAACCCAGGACCAGGCGAAAATAACCCCCAACAAAACCATCTCGTTGGGGGCAACCAGAACACCCAAGGGGGCAGTAACAACAAATGCCAAGGGAAGAACAACAACAACAATCTCAGGAAAAACTTCCCTTGCACTCTTTGTGGTGATTATGAACATTATACTCACCATTTTCCCCAAATTTTTTACTTCAAAAGGATGAAAGAATCCATGAACGCACCACATCCTCCAGCACCACCTTCCCCTCAATAGGCCCCACAATAGTACTTGCAACAACCATCCCCAGCTATGTTGCAAAACCCTATTCCACACCAAGGTGTGATTAATACCCAACATGAGGTACACCCTACCCCACCCCAAATGGGGCAGTATCAAAACCCAGGGCCCATGCACCTTGGAAATCATACTGATTGCAATATCCTCCTCACCAACGAAGAGGATATTCTCCTAAAAACACGAGGTTGCCAGTATGGTGTTCCCTCTAAATCTAATACAACCACCTCATAAGTGGCTCCAACTACAGTCATCCAAACCTTGATGATTCCATACCCTAACACTGAACCAAACATTCATATACCTGGCATTCCATTACGACAAAACGTCAATAACCCTCATGCTAGGGCAGCACACAATTACAGTCTAGTCAACGACTTAGCATAGTCTCCTGCAGCCATGTCTATATTGGAGGTCCTCCAAACGTTTCCAACTCAGCCATGTCTATATATGTCTATATTTTCTTTCCACCTTGGGGGAGGTCGACCCAACAGACACTAGACTCATCACCTTTGATCTAGATAGCATAGAACCATGCCTCCCCACCATGGTATCTTTTCAGATACCAGTTAAGATCAAGAACATCACAGTTCATCGGTGTATCATCGATGAAGGTGCATCTACATGCATCATATCCAAATTAGTATGGAAAACACTTGGCTCCCCTAAGCTAGTACCATTTTCCATCACCTTGAGAGCCTATGATGGTAGACCAACCTCCCCTAAAGGACTCTTCAAAAATTTCCCCCTCGAAATTGGGGGAAAAACCATCCTCATCGACATTGAAGTTATAGATGCCCCACTTCATTATAATATTTTGTTTGGATGTAGCTACATGTATGTTATGAAGGTAGTAGCAACTTTTTTGTTTCAAATGATGATGTTCCCCCATAACAGGAAAACCATCACCATCGACCAAATTACACATTATGAGCCTAACCATTCTACCAACATTGATAACCTTCTTCCTCTTGTCCACACTAGCTGAGATGCTTATTCTCTCATCGACACGGGTCTTGGAATTTTCAAGGACCCATCCTTGATGGGGGCATACCATGGAGCACCACCTCTCCTACACCTTTAAACATCAGTTTGTGTAGTATCTTCTAATGGAACCGATATGAGAGACGTTATCCCTCCCACTGAAGCCTCTTGACACCTCGATATTCCACCAGTTGAATAAATATTACCTCAAGAATTTCTTGAGAACCCTATTGCACCACTTATCCCTGATTGCCTCCCCCCCTCCCAAGGAAAATATTGGTTTGGGAGACAATCCCTCAAGCCATTACTCAAATTCCCTTCTTCTACTCCCCACCTAGAGTCCAAGCATTCCAGGTAGTTGTGACCCTTACCCTTCCAAACATGGTGCTTTCCATCCCTGTATGGTATCTTCATCCACCCGTGATGGTTCCTCAACCATATCTCCCTCCTCAGATAAAGGGAATACCGATGCAGATTCCAGTACAAGCTCCTGTCGCACCACCATCACCCCCAATTGTTGGTACCAATGCCACTACTAGGGGAAAGTGAAAGAATAAAGAGCCCACATCTCCACTTCCTCCACGAGTTCAACCTCCTTGCTCACTGTGTGAAAGAGAGGGACAACCCACCACTATATGTCCTACTCTTCCTGAGTTACGCAATCTTATCCAACTCCCTCAAGAAACCACATTGCTTGTCACTTCACCAAGTACGTCTAGTGATACTACAACATCCTCCACTAAAGGGTGGTGAACCAAATTCACTTGTGTCGTTTGTTCAGAATATGGCCACTACACTCATCATTGCCCAGCTTTACCTCAATTTTGCCAGACGCTATTTGTAGTATTCCAAACATATTGGCCAGAGCCCTCTCCACTACCCCTTACTATTGCTCACGTCACTTCCATTTGTTATGTCTCTTCATCAATCCCCGAGTAGAAGAGATTTCCTTGTGCTCTCTATGACTCACTTGCTCACCTCACATACTGGTTTCCTTTGATTATTGCATACTAAGGTCATCATTCAACCCCTATTCAACATCACCCGATCACATCACCACTCATAATGAACTCTCTATATAATTTTAATATCCCCTCTCCTGAACCCAAGTCACTTCCCATTCCTCCATGGTTCATAGGTTAACTTTCCAAGGATATTCCCCCAAATCCTCTCAATTCTTCGATAAATTTCCCACAAGAGATCTTACCCCCCACCACAGTGTCTCATCCACAGTATCTCGACATTTGGTTTATGTCAAGAAAGCCATCGTATCCTAAATTTGATATCCCCTATATGTCCTCGCCACTTTAGGACACTCACACTTTGACATTTCCCCCTGTCACCTCCCTGGATCCTCTATATTCTCACATTTTCCACTGGGACAAAGATATCTGGGAAGAACTCACTACCCCCGATTTCATATGGAATGTGCTCCATCATCAAGAACTTTTTCTCTCACAGGAGGCCTTTCACCTTCCTAGCCAAGCCTCCATATGTGCAATCGAAACCAAGGATTTTATTCATTCGGGGCATATAGACTAGTTCAACAACCCTATCCCTACCCCAGATGCTTTTGAATAAGGCAACATGGCCAATATTTCCCCCACTGTCAAAATTGACATTTCCATCGAACCGGGAATCATAGAAGAAATAACCATTAGCTCTGCATTCTCCTCTGAAGAACTCACGGCTTACAAAGCTCTCTTTCATGAATATCGAGATATTTTTTCCTGGTCATATACGGAGATGCCCGACCTCGATCCTTCTATAGTCAAACATCGCATCGACACATGGCCAGATGTCGCCCTAGTTTGTCAAAATAAGCGCGTCATTCACCCATCCAAAGCTGCGGGTATCAAAGTCAAAATTGACAAGTTACGTGTTGTTGGGTTCATTTACCCCATTGCGTATACCTCATGGGTTTCCAACCTCGTCCCCGTTAACAGAAAACAGGGCACTATTCACGTCTGCACTGAATTTCATGATCTCAACCATGCTTATCCCAAAGACAACTTCCCAACCCCTTTCATTGGCCAAATTAGCGATGATTGCGGTGACCACAAGGCCTTATCCTTTATGGATGGGTTCTCCGGCTACAATCAAATCCAAATCCATCCAACAAATTAGTATAAAATTGCTTTCACTACCCTTTGAGGTACCTTTTCATATCGCGTCATGCCTTTTAGACTCAAGAACATAGGTGCTACATTCCAAAGGGCCATGACCTATGTTTTTCATGATATTGCTCGCATCATCCTCATTTATTTAGATGACCTCACTTCTCAATCCAAAAAGTGAACTCAACATTTAGATGACTTACGCATCATTTTCCAACGATGTTTCCAGTACAATATCCTCTTGAACCCCCTCAAGTTCATATTTTGCGTCACTTTCAGATGCCTTCTTGGGTTCATTGTCTCCCAACATGGCATCATGGTGGACCCCCTCAAGGTCCAAGCCATCACATAAATTCCACCACCTAGGAATCTATGCCAACTGCAGAGCTTGCAAGGCAAAGCCAACTTTTTATGCTGCTTTGTTCCATATTATGCCACTCACATGCATGGTTTCCTCCACCTAATATGTCATGATATCCCATTTCGATGGGATGAACATTTGCAAATCGCTTTTGATGATTTGAAAGTTTCCCTATCCAATGCCCCTTTTATTAGTCCCTCGGACTATGATTGTAATTACATCCTCTACTTGTAAGCCTCAATCATCTTAGTAGCAGGATTCCTCCTCCAATTACAGTATGAAGGGCATGAGCATGTCATTTACTACATCAGTAAAAACCTTGTAGGGCCACCCTTGAAGTATAATCATGATGAGAAACTCACCCTTGCAGTTTTCCTCACAGTCCAAAAAATGCGTCACTATATCCTTCTTCGAACTACCAAGGTCATAGCAGATTCCAACCCCATGAAGTACTTTCTTAGTCGACAAAAAATTAATGGAAAATTTTCTCTATGGATCGTTATCCTCTAGAAATACAACTTAGAGTTCTCAACTCTCAAAAGAAAGAAAGTGGTTGTCCTTACCGAACTCATTACGACTTTTCCCTTGGACGTTAACGCTTCCCCCGTTAATATGGATTTTCCCGATGAACACCTCTTCTTCATCCCCTCTGATGACCCCTGGTATGGTGACCTTATTGCCTACCTTTGGACATAGAAGTTTGGGTCTCATATATCTCGAGACGATCGTCGATGCATTATCCATCAGGCCCCTCGATACCTCCTCATCGGAGACATCTTATATCGACATGGGGTTGACACCATTCTTCATCGATGTCTGACAGACTCTTGAACAATTTCCATAGCGATGCTTGCAGTGGTCACTTCTCGCGTATGTCCACTGCCAAAAATATCATTTAAGCAGGGTACTTCTGGCCCACATTTTTTCATGACTATATCCACATTGTCAAGAAGTGCGACAAATGCCAGCTTTATTCCAATAAATCATGAGTGCCACTAGCTCTTCTACATCCAATCATCACCATCGGCCCCTTCTATAAATGGGGCATAGACTTCATGACTTGTGATCCTCCATCAAGTAATGGACACAAATACATTGTTGTGGCAATTGATTACTATACCAAATGGGTCAAAGCCATGCCCACTTTCAACAATATTGTTGACACAATAATGCATTTTTTCTTCAACCACGTCATTACCCGATTCTGATTCCCACTACAATTAGTGTCTAATCATGGTAAACACTTAGAGAACGAGATCTTTACAAAACTCTCCTCAAATTTAGGCTTCTCCCACGAGTTTGCTTCCTCATATTACCCTCAGTCCAATAGATAGGTCAAGGTTGTCAACAAAGTCCTCAAAACCATGCTACAATGTACCGTCAACAAACATAAGACCAACTGTCATCATATGTTGTTTTCCGTGTTATGGTATTATCACACGATAGTAAAAAAATCCATCGGTTTCATTGTTCCACCTCGTCCATGGGATCGAAGCCACCCTCCCTATCAAGTGTGAAATTCCCACATTACACACTGCCATCTAGATATTACCTGACACTTCTCCAATGGATTAGTGCTTGATGAAAAAACAAACACAACACCGATAATCGACACAAACATGAATGGTCCCTTGTTTCTTAGTGACTAGAACAATGTTGGAAACCCATTCGGTCAGAGGGACATGATAAATAAAAACAGATTTCAATAGTTTTTCTACTTCTTCCTTGATTTTCACAGTTTTCTTAGGATGGAACGGGTGAAGTTTATGTCTCATAGGTTTAACTGCTAGGTAAGTTTTGATTTCATGCACAACGATCTACAGATCGATCCCAGACATTTCTTCGTAACTCTAGGTGAATATGTGGCGAAATTATTTGAAGAAGGAGGTATAAGTTTAAACTTATTCAGTTGAACATTTTGCACCTAGTTGTATGTTTTCCACAATACCTTCTTTAATGGATATGCCCATAGTGATCGTGGAAGATATGTTTCCCAAATTCCCCTCAGAGATGGCATATTGAGTGGGTATTGGATATTTGGGAGAGTTGACGATATCACTAGGAAATATAGATGAAATATCCTTCTCTATGTCATCCAAACTGGGAAGAAAGGATGAACGATGGAGGTTTTCATCCCATGCTTCCTCCTCTATACTAAGCATTTCCATAATAAATTCATCTAATGGAAAAATAAGTAGGGTGTAATTGAAATTAGAGGATAGGTAATCTAACCAGGATGGTAACAAATAAGTCATAGATGCCAGGAGATGTTGATAGTCTAGTGGAGGAGAGGCAGACTGGATGGCATCATATTCAGCCTCTACAGGACTAAGTGGCATGGTGTCACCTAGTGTATCGAATTCTAAGGGACTAGGCATGATCCAAGGATCAGATGATTCAAAGGATTGATGTGCCATATTCGAAATCATATTAATCGTTGTGATATGTTGTGTAGTGGGACTTAGAGGTGTAGGGAAGGTACCCATGAGAGAATATTCTTTCAAAATACCTACCCCAACAATTTCATTAGTGATTTTTGAGTCTCCTATAAAAGGAATTTTTTTAGTTTCTTAAGTACAAGCATAGGGGGTACAGTAATCTAACTAATCGATGGTCGCAATTTTACCTTTATGAGGGAATTGGACACATCGAAAAACTGATGAAGAGACAAAAGTCATAACATAAAACCAACTTCTCCCTAGAAACAAGTTATAATTGAGGGGAGCATCGACTACTTCAAAATCTACAGAAACAGTTTTGCCTCCTAATTGAACAGCTAAAGATTGTAATAATCAGTGAGGTCGAAAACCTCTTCCATCAAATTCTCGTAACATGGTGGGAGATTTATTAAGACTGTGTGATTTAAGGCCTTTCCATCAAGCCAATAACAAGACACATGTGGAATCCCCTTCCTCCAATATCATGTGATGAATATGTTGATTATGGAGAATGACATCAATCTGGAAAGCAAGTTTGTGAGAGAATCGTGATTTAAATTTATCTAGGTTAAACGTGATATTGTTAGATGACTTAGGATCTATAGCTATGATGTATTCCAAGAGAGCCCTCCATTGGCTAGGGTAGTGTTTTATAACTTTGAGAGCTAACATGGCGCAAGGTTCTTGAGCCAAATCTTCAACGATGTTGTATTTTTGAGCAACACGTGAGTTAGGATTAAAGGTCGGCTTTCGAATTGTTCTCTTGGGAGGGCGTAGAATGGATTAAAAATGTGGTTTCTCAATATGGAGTGGCCCAAATGGATGGGTAACTGTAGTAGGTGGTGGATCCAGCGTAGTACTGGTAGTTACATTTTCCTTATCAGGTTTACCTAGAGGTGTTAGCACTGAGAATCACCCTCCGACTACAAGAGGATAAGCCGAATACCCATCAAAATGTAAATGTATTAAAATGGTTTGAGTAGGTCGATCAAGAAGACTACAAAGAAAGGAAAATATAACATAGTTTGCTGCAGATCAGTCTTAAACCATTGGGAAATGGATTCATAAGTATTGTGACTAATGAATGCATTTAAACTGCCTGCCAGACAAAGGGATTTATGTGGTGATGAGGAGAAACAAGACATAAGGTGTCTAAGTGTTATAGGATAAGTCCGTAGGTGCGGACACTAACTGACCTCCCTAGATCCACCTGGTATCTAGAACAAAAAAGAACAGAATACTACACTTTCCCTAGATCTAGCCTATTTGAATGAATTAAGAGATAAGGGTTGTGGACATACCTTGTAATCTCTTTCCTTATGTCTCTGTTGTTCCAAGATTTTCTTCAA
>SNQJ01S0015890.1:89125-100289 GCA_010110895.2 Picea sitchensis | reverse complement strand
GCTTCCAATGAATGTAATTCTTCAAGACATATAAGAAAAATCATTCCGTGGTTTTCTCCCAATTTGGGTTTCCACGTAAAACATTGGTGTATTGTGTATGTGTGTGATTTTTTATTTATTACTGCTCATTATTGGATAATAATTCTACATTGATATAACATTTGAATAAAAAGGATTATAATTACGTTATTACTAATTCACCCCCCCTCTCAGTAATCCAACATGTTTTGATGGATCAGTTGATAGATGGGGATCATTTGAAATCAATTCATACAAAGTACCAGATTGGGAATAAACCAAGTCCATATACTAGGAACAAGAAATGTCTTCCTCTTCTGTAACAACACCACCCATGGAGACATTAATGCAAACTTCCACCCACTCCCTCGGATCCGCACGACTTATCAGTATAGAATCATTCAAATTTGGAGCCAGATCATCTCTCAGGCCCCTAGTGAGTCCCCAAAATCTTACATAGGTCCTCTACTTCTTCACATAGATTCCTAAAAAACCCATGGGATATTTTTCCTAAGCCCCTTTACCTTTAAATTTCATTTTAGGGCCCTAGCTCCTTTGTTTCGGCCAACTCCTTGTGTGACCATGGGCTATGACCAGACACTAATCCAAAACGTGCTAATTCATAACTCTGGGCACTTCGAGCTCTGGGAGTTTCAACACCAAAAAATCTCAAATCCTCCGAATACACGAACTCGTGAATGGTCAAACAAAAACAAGGATCAATGACCCACAATGCACCGAGATCAAAAGTTCAGACTCTCTTCGGGAATTCAAGAGTCCTCACTGCTCCAAGCTGTAATGTCCATGAATATTCGAACATTGAACTTACAAATCTGACGATTGACTATTTCCATGGATCAACGGTCTATGTTAACTCTGGGCTCTGGGACTTCGGATCTCTCCACTACACTACACCTTATATACTCAGGAGCGTCGAACTGATGAACTCACGAAGGCCAAATCTACAAATCTCGTGCTATCAACAACCAACGGCTAGGATCTTCTTTGGAACTCTAGACTTCGAGAGTTCTGGTATGCTAACACATTCAATCCTCCAGAGATTCAAGTCTCTGGACTACAAGATCTACATCCACGTGCTATCTCCCAATCAATGGTTAATATTTACTCCACAGCTTCAGGCTTCAGATTTTTCCAAAGCATCTCTTCACAAATCTCCCGGAGTGTCGAATTGGTGGATATATTCTCTTTCCTCCATGTGTCCTCTTCCTGATCGATAGATAGGATGGAATCTGGCCTTCAGGCCTCTGGGAGTCCTCACAACTCTACACTTTTTTTCCTCCAGAGTATCGGACCTCCAGACTTCCACATTGTTTCCATGTGTCCACTGTGATCAATAGTCGATATTTACTCTGGCTCCCAACCCTTCAAGAGTTCTCGACTCAAATCTAACCAATTCCTAAAGAGTTTTATACCTTTGGACCTACGGATTTACTACCACATGGTCTTATCACTGATGGCCATAATGCACTCCACTCTTCGAAGCTTCGGGATACTTGTGCCCCTTAGCACCTGTGCTCGACTTTCTCCAGAGTACAAGATCTATGAAATCCAAGATATTTTAAAGTGTGTCCTCTACATCCAATGACCCAGATCCACTCTGAGCTTACGACTTCGGGAGTCTCTTCCCCTCTGCATGTGAGTATGAAAACCTTTGGACTTCTGGAGTATGAAGGAATCTCATGGTTAAACCCTATGCAACTCACCTGGATTCGACAGTTTTTGTAGCTCACGCCCAGATCTAATGGATGAGATCTGTTCTCCTCTTACGTGATCCTCCTTTTGTCTGGACTCTGATCCGACAATCCATATCCTCTCTATCTTGGATCAATGGTTTTTGTATCTTCCTCCTCTTCTACTCCTACGCTTTCATTCCAACTAAGGATTATTTGAAAATTTTCAAAGGCATGGACCTTTGAATCTTCTCTTGTGCAAGCCTAACTGCTTGACCTCTTCTCACACTGCACCTCTTTATATTGGACCAACATATTAGCAGTGTGTTGTTTTCTTGAAATCCTTGCACAAACTATCAGAGTGTTAAACAACTTTGATGTGCCCAGATGGCATTATCCTCACAGAACTCAAGTAAGAGTTCCTGTGCACTCTGTGTGCCTAATCAATGCACTCCTTACAGAGCCTTCTCCTTAGAGTATTCAGTAACTCTGGAGTTCTTAAAATTGCATAGTATCCTCACATAGCTCAAAACATATCTCTCGCACACTCCTTTCGCCTGCTCAATGCACTTCTTACAGATCCTTCTCCTCAGAGTATTCAGTAACTCTAGTGTGCACTCTTTGCACTATTCCTTTTGAGCTTTATGACTTATTCTAGTGTGCCTACTTGGCATGCTCTTCTCTGAACTCGAAACAAAGTTCAAGTGCACTCCTTGCACTGGCTTCACAATTGTTTCCAAAAACTTTGGTGTGCACTCCTTGCACAAGCCTAAGAGCCAAGAACACTCAAAAACCTATAGATAGATAGAGAATTCTATCTAATTCTTGCAAAGGAAAAAATACATGCATCCATGGCATTCATAAACACACAGAAATAATTCAGAAACAAACATAAAAACACATAAACCTCATATGCAGGAAAAACTTATCTTTCTATTAATATTGAATGTTCTTTACATTGTGTACAAGGCTAGACTACAACAGAGTCTTTGACTCTTTTCCTCTCCTCTCCTAATTCTTCTAAGTAGATAACTCTCTCTTCCACTAACTAATGAATTTTGATACAAAGATATTTCTACAAAATATGGGCTCCTCAAGCTTTCCCTCCAGCTACCTACTCTCGTTAAATTACATTTAATCACCATCTAGCTTGAATAATATCTAGATCTACCTAACTTTCATCCATTAAAGGATATTATACACATTAAAATAACTCAGCCTGTACAAAGACAGTGACTTGGCTTTCCTTGAGCCTTCAAACTTAAATTACATTGAATTCTTAAATAAAATCTCAAAATTTGAGAGGATTGGCACATCCTTCTTTGGGATCCCCTCCCTCCTAGTGCATTGATGCATTATCTGCTGACGCATTTGATGAGGTGGAGTGATGATTCTGCATCATAGCCCCACACTTGAAAAAATAATGAGCTCCTACTTATGGCTCCCCTGCTATTGTTGTTGAAATCCTCCAGGGTCCCAAACTTGAATCTAGAGCTATCCATTTTCTCCTCTACTATGTTGTTGTTGTTGTTTTTATTGTCGTGTTGTTGTAGGTTCTCCTCTGGTCAGCCTTCTCCTATTGCACTGATTTCAAATCATCCTTTCTATCTCCTCTATCTCTCTGTCCATTTGGTCCACTGGCTAGCTCCTCTTTTGCATTCTTCTCTGTTGTTTCATCTCCTCTTCATCACACATATTAATGGGAATATCGTCCTGATTTCCCATGTTGATTTTATCTCTTGTCGCACTATATTTCCACTCCACTACAGGTTCGAATTATGTATCCATAATATCGAGCTACTACTCAGTGATCTCCTCTTACAGTGTAACTTCTACGAGTTCATCTACCTCTTCTCATGTTGGTACAAGTCCAGCTTCATCCAGTTGCTCCTCAGGCTGGAATTCCTCCTCATTTTGCATGATTGTCTCCTTCTAGAAGTCTTCCTTTGTTGTTGAATTGTCTAACCAATACTCTAGAATATTCAACTCATTATCCCATGGAGTGGTCATTTTATCTGAATTCTCCTCTTTTCCTTTCATCACTTGGGAAGATGTCAATGTATGCTCCCTCTCTTGCTCCACAAAATTCACTTCCAGTTATATTTCTTCTTCTTCATCTATAGTCATACACAAACTATTAATTTTAAACATAGTTGGCCCCATGGCCTCTTCTCTAGATGCCTCTTGCATCATCTCCTCACAAACATGAGCTCTTGCAAATTTTAGTCCAAGGTATATGTTTATCCCTCCTATCATCAGCCTAAAATGTTGATGATATTCTCCTTCCTCCTTCCCTCTAGTCAGCACTCCTTACTGATATGAACTCCTCTCTGAGTTCCTAAGACTTTCAAATAGTCTCATATTCTTCACCTTTCCCACCTGGCAAGATGAATTTTTTTTCCTATCGTCCTGGAAGTTTGTGATATCTTCGACCGATCTCTTCTCATTTCCCACCTGGAAATCTAAATTTTCACTTCTTCCCTCTTGGAAGTCTATGAGATATTCAACTTATCTCTTCTTATTTCCCACCTAACACTCTGAAAGTTCATTTCTTCCCTCCTGGAAGTCTACGATATCTTTGACTGATCTCTCTTCCTATTCATTGAGGGTTTCTCTAGTCTTTGGTTCACAAATGTAAACCATCTTCTCCTTTGTGTCACTAATGTTTTTACCATGCCTCATCCACCTCCTCAATTTATTCTATTGTCTCTTGGAAACCAATTATTGGACATGCCACTTCACTTTCCTCTTCATGGGCCACTCATACCTCCATCTTCCTTGTGCTTTTTGCTACATCTTAAACATCATCTTGTTGATCTATTTATCCATCTGTTGGCGGTATCCTTTCAGACCCTTCTTATGGCCTTCAATATCCATTTTCTCCTTCTCTTCCTTAAGAACACAACACGTTCTTCTCTTCATCCCACCTAGATGTTTTCTTTCTCCACTTTTCAACTGAGAGAACCATTGGCTTTCTCCTACAGCTCTCCTGGATGTCCACTTACTATTGCACACTTGCAAACAATCTTCATGGAGCATCAACACTTTGTATTCTCCTCCTTTTCCTACTGTCTATAGACAAAAATCACCTCTGACACCACTTGATGGTATTAGACTAAAACTTTCCTCCTACCTGCTACCTATAAAAAAAATCAGGCTTTGATACCACTTGATGTAAACCCCCACCCTCTCTCTGGGGTCTACGTGACCTCCCGGTGTAGGATATTTCAAATTTAGAGTTGGATCGGCTCTTAGGCCCTTGCTAAGCCCCCAAATCTTACACAGGTCCTTTACTTCTTCATGCAGATTCCAAAAAACCCATGGGATATGTTCCCTAAGCCCCTCTACCTTTAACTGTCAGTTTTGGGCCCTATCCCCTTTGCTTCAGCCAACTCCTCATGTGACTACGAGCTATCACCAGGCACTAACCCAAAAGGTGCTAATTCAGAACTTCGGGAACTTCAGGCTCTGGGATTTTCAACACCACAAAACCTAAACTCCTCCAAACATGTGAACTCACAAATGGTCGGAAAACAACAAGGATCAATGACCCATAATGCACTAATATCAATGGCTCGGACTCTCTTCGATAATTCGAGAGTCCTCACTGCTCCAAGATGCAATGTCCACAAACTGTCGAATGTTGAACTTACAAATCTTACGGTTGACTATTTCCATGGAACAAAAATCCATGTTTACTCTGGGCTCTGGGACTTCGTATCTCTCCACTGTACTACACCTTATATCACCTATAGTGCGGAACTAGCGAACTCACAAAGGCCAAATCTATGGATCCCGCGCTTTCAAAAACCAATGGCTAGGATCTTCTCTAGGACTCTGAACTTCGGGAGTTCTAGTATTCTAACACATTCAATCCTCTGGAGATTCAAGTCTCCGGACTACAAGATCTATCACCACATGTTATCTCCCAATCAATGGTTAAGATTTACTTCGCATCTCTGGGCTTCAGGGTTTTCCAAAGCATCTCTTCACAAATCTCCTAGAGTGTCGAATTGGCAGAGATCTTCTCTTTCCTCCATGTGTCCTCCTCCTAACCGACGGATAGGATGGACTCTCGCCTTCAGGCCTTTGGGAGTCCTCATGACTCTGCACTCTATTTCCTCCAGAGTACCGGACCTCTGGACTTCCCGATTGTTGCTACATGTCCACTGTGATCAATGAACAATATTTACTATGGCTCCCAACCCTTTGGGAGTTCTTTACTAAACTCTAACTAATTCCTACAGAGTGAAATACCTCCAAACCTCTGGATTTACTGCAATGTGGTCTTATCAATGAAAACTAGAATGTGCTCCATTCTTCAGAGCATCGGGATACTTGCACCCCTTAGAGCCTTGTGTTCCACTTCCTCTGAAGTACAAGATCTTTTAACTCCAAGATCTTCTTATGCATGTCATCTACATCCAATGGCCCAAATCTACTCTGGGATTTGAGACTCTGGGAGTCTCGTCCCCTCTACACGTGAGTATGAAAAACCTCCAGAATTATAGAGTATGAAGGACCCTCAAGGTTAAACCCTATGCCACACACCTGGATTTGATGATTGTTGTAGTTGGCACCCATATCTAATGGATGAAATTTGTTCTTCTCTTGTGCACTCTTCCTTCTATCTAGAATCTCATTCGATGGTCTAGATATTCTCTCCACCCTGGATCCACGACTATTGTAGCTTCCTCCTCCACTGCTACTATTCTCTCATTCCAACTGTTAACTCTCTATAAATTCCCAGAGGTTGTCAGGGTAGAAGAAATTTACAAGAGGTAACTTTATCCAACCACTTCGAAACTAGAATCTAGCCCTACCAGTTTCAGAGAGGGATCTCTCTGTATGATTTAGCTATGTTTTAACTTTAAGATATTAGGCTAGTTATATAAAATAAGATTGACTGGTTTGTTATTTTTGTTAAGTTGGTTGAAGGGGATTTACGCATCCATTGGGCTATGGGATCTGTATTATAAAGATAGAAATCTAAACCAGGAACAAATATTCTTTCACAGGGAAAGATGGTGAATTCGTTGGATCATTTAGCATTAAAGTGATGAAAAGAAGAAGAGATGAGAATATCAATTAAAGTAAAGAAGCATTTAAGAATTTCTTCATTGTACTATCAGAAGATAAACATTAAAACCTTTCAAAGTCAAAAAATAGGGTATACAAAGATAAATCCTACAACATGCGTTACTTTTAAAAGATTAGATTGGAAAACAATATGAAAACTGAGTTAGAAGAACATTCAACATAGAAGAGAAAACATCGCCAATGAATAACACGCGAGAATCCTGTGAAAAATCTCTTTGTATTACTGGAAGATCTCTTGATAAAAATTACAGTCTTTGTAGCTTGCAGGGCGTAAAGATCAACCCTCAGTACTTCAAAGTTTGAAGTATTTGTAATCAAAATTACATACAACCCTATCATTAAAGATCAGAATGTGGAAAACCAAAATTTAGCTAACTAACTTAACAATATACAAAAATTTAGGAAACTATTTGATGATGTGTTGAAACTTCATGCTGATTTTTCGGGTGAACTGTTGGTGAGGCCTCTACATGACCTTGTCTTACTGGATAGCTGACTAGGCTTGGACACCTCATCGACTACTCTATTAGATTTCAAATCTCTTCCCATCGAAGGTTACTGGGAAAGCTAACTTTGAGTAATCTTTGGTATACTTCATCCATCTCTGTGTACTTGGAAAAAGTTGGCTTGATGATGAAGATGTACCGGATCTCATGTTGTATATTGATGTCTAACTGTAAAGAATCTAAGAATTCCTTGCTCATGATACTGCCTTGTATTCCTGAGAATTTTGAGCTATCCTTAGCCAGAGTGGCTAGTTTATTTTTGTAATCGGCAAGCGTCATTAACTTGTCATTTATAACTCTCAAACTAGGAAGGCCTTTCTTCTGCAGAGCTTCGAACTTGCTGAAAAATCTTTGCACTCCTTTGTCCATGGTCTGGACCTTTTCCTCTAGCTGTAGTATCAGTCCTCTCTTGGTCAGGACCCTCTTGACCTCAAGGATGGTCTATGTCCTATATTCAATCTTCAAATCCTCTAGCTCCTCTCTGGTTTTGGAATTCATAAATTTGATGATCTCAGCAACTTTTGTGGGCATCTCTCCCAATTCTACTCTTATATTCTCGATAGCATGCTAACTTCTTTGCACCATCTCGTTTTGTTCGAACATGATTTGTATAATCAACCATATTTCATTCATTGACTTGGTGATATCCATCCAGACACTTTCTTTGACTTCAGCAAGTGTTTTGCCCACCACTGTTTCTTTTGAAGTTGTTGCAATTCCTGTTTAAGCTTGTCTGGAGTTTTTTTCTCCTTGGAGTAGCTAGTTTGGAAGGAAGATTTGAGTTCCTGAAGGTTCTCAATCTCCTTTTTAAATATACTAATCTTTGTCTCTTGCAAATTCATCTCTTCCATGGATTTAGCCAGTTCAATTGTTTTCTCCAGAGCTGTCAGTGGAGTTGCTGAGGGAAATTTTATTACAGATGTTGTGCTCACTCCTGTGAGTGGAACTGTGCTCAGTGGAATGACTTCCATGGGCTTTGACTACTCCTTCTCTTTCACTAGTTTTTCCAATTCTGCTTCAATTTCCTTCAACTGTGCATTCTGCTCCATGATGAGCTTGAGAATCTCATCCTTTTCCCCTTCAGTCTCAACTATCTCCTTTGCCTGTGAATCTTCTGTTGGAGGAAATTTCAACTGTTTCCTCAGAGAGGCTATATTGGCATTTTTCTTTTTGAGAATCTCCTCAACTGCTTTCACATTTGAGGGATCATACCCGATCTCGAGGACCAGCTCTTCCAATGTCTTAATTTTGTTATCCTTTGCAAAGGATGATATATTTTCTAGTTTCAGTTGTGTCTAGACATTACTCAAAGATGTATGTAATTTGGTGGCTGTAGTGGAAGCACTTTCCAAAGTGGAGAAGATCATTTCCCCAGTTTGCCTGTGCAGATCCATTTGATCAGCAGGATGCACATCTTTAGTCTAAAATTCAAACGTTTCCCTTTTATAATTGGTGATCACTTTCAAGTCTGGCACCTATGCTTGCAAAAACGCCATTTGCATTCTACCCTTTTTAGTGTCGAATGCAGACAACAGTCTGTGTTTTGTAGTTGATGTTTATTCCAAAACTGAGCATATGTGCTGCTAGTAAGCGTCTGATTTTTCTTTTTGATCATATCATATTTCTCAAAAATACTCAGTTTTGGTCCTGTTTTTCTTGGTTGGTTGATTGGTGGAGTATCTGTAGGCTTCTTGGGAAACATTGTGGATATGATCTATTTGTTTCTTGTACTAAGGAGCGACCAATCAACCTCCATAGTTCTAGTGGATTGAGTTCCCTTTTCACCAGCCGTGTTAGATGCCTAATTGGTTTTTGGCCTCTTGGTGTGTAATTGGAACTCTTCAGATGATACTTCAGTGATGGAAGGTGAAGTGTCCTTCCTGGGCCTTTTCTCCTTAGGAACCTGAGGCGTAGTCATCTGTGAGACAGTGACCGAAGGGTCTTGTTGTTCTGTCTCAACTAGAGTGTTTGGCTCCCATTCTGTCTGGTTGGCGAACTTCTCTGTCTTAGTCCTGGATGTATGAACATATAGGATATTCTTATTTTTAATCCTCATCTCAGAAATTATCACTCACGGATCATAGTGCCATATGAAGCTAACAAAACACTTCATCTCTTTTAACATTCTATCTTCTTCCTCCTCGGTGCCTCGGCTATTGAAGATGATAGGCCCAATCTGCCCTTTGATTCTGAGTTGTTGCTTCTTCTTCAGGGACACCAAATGCATGTCATCTGAATTAATCATTTGTCTTATGTATTCTAGGAAAAATATCCTCATGGAAAGATACTTAGGTAGCTTGTATGGAGCCAATTCGCACCCATACACTCTGATCTCTGTGTGGTCTTGGTATAGGCACCAGTCTCCCATTTTTGTAAGGTCTGAGAGGTGTAGGATCCTCTGAATCTCCTTGTTTATTCTTGGCTCGGGTCTACCATTGAGCATGCTCACCACTGGGTGGTAGAACTACTCGATGAACTGCTTGAAACTGAATTTTGAAGAGTTTTGTCTGAGTAGCGAAGTCAATGTCGTTACTGCCTGCGACCTCCCATCTTTGTCCATATTCTGCATTGAAAAGGAAAAATTTTCCGCTTGGGAGAAAATGAACATGTAAGCCAGTATTGAGGAATACCGGAACATGCCTTCCGTGGTGAAATTTGAGAATTGTTCATGAATGTTGTCCACCAGGAAGGTGTTGTAGTCAAACTGAGTGGTGGGTTTCTCATCTGTGGAGAAGATGGACAGAAAACCCAATATGGGTTCATCCACCCATTGATCCGAAAAATACCCAAGCAGGGCGTAGAGCGACGAGATAACCTGGTTTCCCTTCATTGAGAACATGGATGAAGGATACGGGAGATTTGTAGTGGGGAGTTGAGTGGCTTGTGGGAGAGAAAGCTCGAAAATCTGAGCTCTTTGGGGGAATGATAATTTATGGTACAATTCTGTGATAATTTCAAGATTGAAAGGTGAGACGGATTTGGCTCTGGGTATCTGCAACATTTGATCAAAGGTTTCAGGTGTGATGAGGAAAAGAATTTCTCCCGATGAAGACACTATGGCTCTCTGGTCAGGGATGTAATTGGCCTGGCATTTGAGGGCGAATTTGGGGAAATGGTGAACCTAGGGGAAAAGATACGGGGGAATATTTGACTCCCAGACCCCGATTTCGTCACTTTGGTCCAAGAAAACGTCCTTTAGCCATGACTGTAAATCTGCAAAGTTGAACTCGCATTTGGTGTCTGCGATTAAATGGTCTTTGTCAGCCAAATGGATTCTGTCAAGGTCGACAAGAGGTGGGAGGAAAGGATTTTCCTCGGCCTCCATTCTCTTTGATTTTGGTGCCATCACTGTAACAATACCTACAAGTAAAACAAAATGGTTAGTGGGAATGACTGTGGCTTTGGGCGACTGATTGTAACAGAGAGGAAAATGGTGAAAAATTATGTGGTGCGACAACAGGGTAAAAGATAAGGGAATTAAGGGTGAAGATAGTATTGAGCAAATGGATACCCATTGGGCGCGGGAGACAGGTCAGCAGGTTAATGGATAAGTTCTCCAATAATAAATGGCCAACGGGTCGTTTAGAGTGTGAGATGGCAGGTGACAATGACTGAAGAATACAGTTGGGTGATGTGGAGGGTATTGATTGGGACTTGACCATGGTGAAGGGACTTGTAACAGGGTGAGAGGACTGATAGAGTAATGAGATATGATCTTTAGGGGAGAACGTGGAAAATGATGTCATGCGATGACAGGGTATGTCAGACCGTGGGAGGTGGTGGGATTTGGAGCCAATGGATTATGGCCATGCAGAGATAAGGGGCCCACCAGAAAACAATTCATTCTGG